>SNQJ01S0025804.1:28644-54723 GCA_010110895.2 Picea sitchensis
TGAGACATCAAAGACACATCAACATATGTTTCTTTCCGTGGAACACATTGCAATATATGACCAAAAATATCTAGAAGGTTTCCAGGCCCAGGGAATCATTATCCCATAATTGCCTCATCAAGCTATTAGTGCTGCATGCACTCCAACAAGAGGGTCAAACCTGAGATGAATTGGTGGGATCTCGTGAATCACATAGTCCTTAGGAACAATCTTCCTCACTAGAGGAAGAGAAGGCTGCGTCACCAGGAGAAGCCACTGCTACTCCTAAGGCACCTGTATTACCCCTAGGCATAACCCCAATCGTAATTATACATATAGGATGGTGAGCCAAGATATTTTAGGCTAGAGAGCCTTTGTATATATGTTTTTAGGCTAGAGTGTCTGTGTGGTTATTAGGTTGGAGAGATTGGATGCTAAAAGGCCAATGAGCCTATCTTTGTAATATGTAATCACACTCAGATTATAAATAAAAATACATCACTGTTGCAGACCAACCCGACAAAAAGAGTATGAGGGGATAGAAATCCACTAGAAGGGAAAGGGGGGGCTAAGAGTCTAGGAAGAGGGGCTAAGACAAGGGGTTTAATCCCAAAAGAATGTTATATTAATATTTCCTAAAGTCTAATTATATGATATTTTTATCCTAAGTTCCTAAGGATGAGGAACATATCACCAAGTGGGGGAAAGTAGGGACAAGGTAGTTCCCAACATGAAAAGTGTCAAGTTGGGAACATGCATATAAAAAGAGGTAACTTAGTGTAATTTTCCATTATTCTTCCATCATTCTCTCATTATTTTATCATCCACTCTTTCCATACATACGCTTTGCCATCCATCAACCATACTTGTACTTGGGAAGCTTTGGAGACATTTGTAACCAATAAAATTTGGTAATTTGAGCCGAAGAAGCAGGTTGTTAGGCCCATGTGCATTTTGAAGAAGCAGGTTGTTAGGCTCATGAACATTCTCTCCAGGTGGGAGAATTGCTAGGAATTGTTTCTTTGTGTGTCAGACTACAACTACAAGGCTCCAAGACTTCCTGTTTGACCTATTGTTGAATCCCCAGAAGGGAAGTGGGACAACCAAAGGACTGTTGAACATAGAAGGGGTACACTTCCCAGGGTGGGACATGCTATGGGGAATGAAAGGATGTAGGTTGATTGCTGGAGTTGAAACTTTAGTTTGAGATTTTTTTCTATTGATAGACCTTAGACTGGATTAAGATTCCTTTTCCTTGGTGGAGTTTTAGCTCCAACTCATGGGTGACCTACTGCTGAGAGTTTATGAGCAGCAGAGTCTAAGGTTGGGAGGAAAGTATGAGGTATGTACATAGTTGGTTATTTATTTACACAAGATAAGTGTCTATTATGTGTTTGTATGGAATTCTATGTGATTAATTATGTTATTCTTGTTATTTTTTTATGGGTTTTTACTATTTTAATTATGCTTAAGTTTATACACTGTTAGGATTACATAGGACTGCATAATATCATAGCTCTAGTTTTTAAACTAAGCTTGCATGGGCTAGGTAACTGAGTGAAAAAATGAAATTCACAGAGTATGCATGCAAACTGTTCAACAAAATGTTGAAGAGGGATGTTTGCAACATGTTTGTAAAAATTACTGTAGTGAAAGTGGGGAAATTTAATGAATAATTGAGGAATTCAGATATGGATTAGAAATACCCCAAATTTTAATGTAAATATGAACAAATTCAGACCTATAGATGGCCGAATTCCAAATTTACAGTGCAACCATAGAGGAATTGGGGCAAATCTCCCAATTCACGAACAAAATTGGGAGAAATCCGTGCCCAGAATTGTAAACCAGTCATGCATGAATGTAATGGGTTTCCTATAGGGCCGAATAGGCTATAATAAATTTAATTATAGAGTTTTCAATAGTTCCTGAAGAAATAAATTATGAATTGGGAGAAATTGGGTGAAAATTGGAAAATGCCTAATTTCTACAATGCAATCCATGGAGAATTCAACGTGGATGAGTCAAATTTTGGATGCAGAGTCTGAATTGACACTTACAACGATGAAATTTGCCACAATGAAGGTAATTACAGAGCTTCAATGGAAGCTCAAGGAAAAAATTACAAAATTGGGTGTAATTGGAAATCTGGAAGAATTTCAAAAATTGGAAAAATTGGGATAATTGGCAATTTTTCCCTATGATGATGTCAGCGTGACGTGGAAGCCACGTGCCAGTTAGCATGGTAGGACGATGATTTGAAATTCCATGGTGGTAGGTACATGGTGGAAGATGTGGCAGGGGAAGGTGACGTGGAGCCGTGGTGGCAGAGTGCCTTCTTGACCTAATCTCCCAATTCACGAACAAAATTGGGAGAAATCCATGCCCATAATTGTAAACCACTTATGCGTGAATGTAATGGGTTTCCTACAAGGACTAATTGGCTACAATAAATTTAATTATAGATTTTTCAATGGTTCCTGAAGAAATAAATTATGAATTGGGAGAAATTGGGCGAAAATGGGAAAATGCCTAATTTCTACAATGCAATCCATGGAGAATTCAACGTGGATGAGTCAAATTTTGGATGCAGAGGCCGAATTGACACTTTAAATGATGAAATTGGCCACAATGAAGGCAATTATAGAGCTTCAATAGAAGCTCAAGTAAAAAATTACAAAATTGGGCGTAATTGGAAATCTGGAAGAATTTCAAAAATTGGAAAAATTGGGAAAATTGGCAATTTTTCCCTATGATGATGTCAGCATGACGTGGAAGACATGTGCCAGTTGACGTGGTAGGAAGATGATGTGAAATTCCATGGTGGTAGGTACATGGTGGAAGATGTGGCAGGGGAAGGTGACGTGGAGTCGTGGTGGCGGAGTGCCTTCCTGACCTAATCTCCCAATTCACGAACAAAATTGGGAGAAATCTGTGCCCATAATTGTAAACCAGTCATGCGTGAATGTAATGGATTTCCTACAGGGATGAATTGTCTACAATAAATTTAATTATAGATTTTTCAATGGTTCCTGAAGAAATAAATTATGAATTGGGAGAAATTGGGAGAAAATGGGAAAATGCCTAATTTCTACAATGCAATCCATGGAGAATTCAACGTGGATGAGTCAAATTTTGGATACAGAGGCTGAATTGACACTTAAAACGATGAAATTGGCCACAATTAAGGTAATTATAGAGATTCAATGGAAGCTCAAGGAAAAAATTACAAAATTGGGCGTAATTGGAAATCTGGAAGAATTTCAAAAATTGGAAAAATTGGGAAAATTGGCAATTTTTCCCTATGATGATGTCAGCATGATGTGGAAGCCACGTGCCAGTTGACGTGGCAGGAAAATGATGTGAAATTACATGGTGGAAGATGTGGCAGGGGAAGGTGACGTGGAGCCATGGTGGCAGAGTGCCTTCCTGACCTACAGAACCCTGATTTCAGAGGGGGTCCCTAGTGGTTTTGGAAACCACCAAGGGGGGACGTAAAATGCACCATATATTGGCACATCACAAATTTAAAATTGATGGGTTTCCATTTCATACCCCCCACCCATTTTTTAATGGTCGAAAGGTTAGGGGGGGGAGGGGGTGAGGAGGGAATGCGATTGTGACCATTGATCGCCGTCGACCCCCTCCAATCCTCCATCGTTAGATTGGACCGATGTGCAAGTTTTCACATGCATGGAAAGTGGGTGTGGGATGGGGCTTGCCCATCCCGATGAAAAATGAAAAGGAACCACATATAAACATGGTTGTGGGGTTGAAGACAAAAGTAAGATGTATGCGCGAGGTAGAAAAAAGATAAGGTAGAAGGTGGTGGAGGTCAATGAGGCAAGGCCAAGTTGGTAGAGAGATAACATGGCACCACCTCTAGGTACTAGGTGGAATCAAGATGCCATGTCAACATCCCAGTCAATATAATTCAACTATAATTTTCAGAAAATAATGAAAATTACGAGGAAAATTTGAAGTTTTTACAGGTCCTTAACTTGCAGGACATTTTCGAAGGACTAAACAACATTTTTAGACGTCCAATTTTTTATGAAATTGTATGTCCTTCTTGGAAATACAAATTCTACTTCTAAAATGATAGAGCTCAGAGAGAGATTTCTAACGAGAAAAAATGTTCATCAAATAGAGCATATATGTGGAAGTCACATGCTAAACAATGCAAGGTAAAATTGAGACCCAACTAACTTCCAAAGACCATGACTTCCTATTTAGGGATTGGATTGGGAAACTTGAGCAGTTTACAAAAATATATTGAGCCATAGAAGACAATTATGGAGTTAGATTCGTAATCTGGGTACTTAAAAGTACACAAAATAAGGTAGAAGGCACCTATGGCATTCATGGATAAAAAGATAAATTGGCCTAAAACTTCAGTAGGTTGTATGTAGCAACCTAGAGTTTGGATGAAGGTGAAACTTGGTCAAGTTGTCCAAAACATGGTCACGAAGGAACCCGATTGATTTTCTATCAAAACTTCAAAGATGCATGGGCATATATAAAATTTGCACCTAGATTAAGGGTGTGTAGAAGGAGAAAATGAGTAATGATTAAATGGCCATAATTTTTTTCTCAAGACTTAGAATTGAGAAAGAAAGAAGTCATTTTAGAGGCGTTGGAAAAGAGAGTCTAGATACTCATCCATAAATGTGAATTGAGCTGTAGAAATCAAAAGAAAATAGAAAGACAATTTCTGGTGTATTTAAGAGGCATAATGGTGCATAAATTGATAGATTTGTTAAATTATTATAGTTTAACAAATCCTATTGCCTGCACATTTTGTAGAGTTATGGGAAACTATATTATAAAAAGATTAACAAAGAGACTAAAGACATGGAAAATGCACAAATGACTTACAACCATGAGGATGAAGTTAGTGGGTTGTGTGTCAGCATGGGTAATGTAGGGACATAACACAATGGGCATGGCGAAGGAAAGGATGAGAGCATGAATTTGGTAGAGACTATCAAGAGTATGAACATATATGTTGACAACTATAAGGATGATAATTAGAGGCTTATGAAATGAAAATTGCATAAAGATGGAATCCACATCAGATTGTTGCAAAGATTGGACAAAATAATGAAGAAAGTGGATAAGGGGATAGACTCTATCAAGTCAAAGAGCCACATATCTCATGATAAAATAAGAAAATATAGAAGCGTGGATATGCATCATCATCACTCACCAAGGCACTAAGATAAGGGGGAAGAGAGTAGTCCACGTTTCTATCATGTCAAGAAGCATAAGAGAAGGTATGGAGTGGACAAGTTGCAAGGACAAATGAATAGTATCAAACCTCCTACCTTTGTTGGTGAGCACAAGAAAGATGAGCATGAAAAGATTTGGTTATTGGGGATGAGGAAATATTTTCAGTTGCACAATTATTCCTCACAAGCAGAAGGAAGAATTTCCATTTACCATCTAAAGGGAAAATAATCAATGTGGTGGGAGAATATTGTGTAAGTAAAACACATTGATGAGAAGAAACTCAGTTGGAGGCAATTCAAAAAGCATTTTCAAAATAAATACTTGACCAAGCATTACTATGATAGCAATGTGAAGGAGTTATTTGAAGTCAATCTTGGGTGGACGAGTATGAAAGGCAATTTTTAGAGCTGATGAAGTATGTTAATTTCATCGAGGTTGAGAAGGTCAAGATTCAAAGGTTCATGAGTGGGATGCCATGAATATTAAGTGATAAGATACAATATGATGATTGTTGAAAATACTAATACAACTGAGAGGGGGGGGGTGAATCAGTTGTTTATAAGCTTAAACAATTTTACACCTTCAGGGTGAATCAGTTGTTTATAAGCTAAACAATTTTGCCAATCTTCTTAACAATTATTACTACTTCTCTACAAGCGCTATCACAACATACAGCACATGGACAATAAGAGTAAAGATCGTTAGTCACACATAAAATACACACGAGACAGATTTTCACGCAGGAAACCCATAAAGGGAGAAAACTCCTTCTTCAAACGATAGCGCCTTTTTCACCAGACATCATCCATAATTGAGTTAAATCCAACTCAATGTGCAGGCTTCCACCGCTTTGCAAGTTGCTACTTGTTGATAGCACCAACCCTATGATTTCTCAAGCACCCACCAGAAGGAAGCAACAACTCTCTAAGTATTCCAAAGACCAATCGATGGAAGCACCAACTTCCCGAATATTCCAAAGACTAACTCCGGATGGAAGCACCAACTTCCCAATAGCGCCCCAACACCACCGGATGGAAGCACCAACTTCCGCCATTACAGTGCTCCAACTGCATAACAGAACACCGTTTCCCTAGCACCACCCCCTCGCCACTCCCCGTTTCTTCCGCCACTACCAGATGGAAGCTATAACTCCTCGTGTTCAAGCTCCCACTTGAACCTCTCCGAGGAAAACAATCCTCCAGCACCTCCCAACCTCCCTTAAATATTAATGGTTAAATATAACATTCAACTTACAGACAACCGCTTCTACCGCCTTTCTTTGTTCTTGACTCGTCTTCGTTTCATCGCTTCGCTATACTTTCTCTATTCAACAGTCTGCTCAGACATATGTCTTCCGCCATTCGTCAGTCGTCAATTCATCATATTGTTCTTCTTCGTTCTCGCTCGCTAGCCTTCACCTTACTATACTCCTCTCCTCATCTTCTTTTTTCTTACTTCATCATACATTTTTCCTTCCAAGAATCCAATCCCTTCTGGCTACCTTCATTTTCATTTATACATACTATTATGATTTCGCTCCACTCTTCAATGGAGAATCCAATCCATTATCATTCTTGGCAACCTAAACGCTAACCAATTCATCATTCCCAAATGTTTCTAATGATTTTACAATAGTTTAATGAGTGAAAGTATGCATTAAAGAACCCTCCGACTGGTTTGATCCAACGGTTCGGGATCCCATCGATTTCTCTCATCGCCATTTCGACATTCTCAGTGTCGAAGCACATGTTCTCGGAACCTCCGATTCTCCGACTCCCTCATTTGTTTCTTTTCCGAAGCTAGCCCTTCACTACGAAGGGGTCTCATGCGACCGCCTATCACGCGACTACCACCATACCTTCAAATGTGCGCTTAGTCTCCTTAGCTATAATGCTGTCCATATGACCAAGCTTCCGTGACCTCCGTCATATCATTCCATCGAAGTTTCGCCACTCACGATGTCATCATTGTACATGTTCTTCTGGACTTCGATCCCCGATTTTCCGATGACGGAGATCAATGGTCCGCATCTCGTTCTTATCCAATGTACTGCGGATATTTCGCCAAACGCATTTCGGCTCGAGTTCTTCAAGCAGTGGTGTTCTTGACATATCATATCCCTATCCCCGAAACTTCTTCACGCCACTGGCCCTCCGGCCGACGCCATTCTCATGGTTCACACGCAGTTAAACACCGCCACGGTCACTTTGATTCATTAATTGGCAAAGCTCCGGTTAGATCTGCCCGACACTGCCATCACTGTTGTTTTCTAATGTCCCTTAGCTGACGTGGATTGTTATCGTAGATCGACGGCCTAGGTCACATGTTGATCCCGACAGCTTCATTCCGTCGGGAGCTCATATCGCCAACCGGGGATTTCGCTGTGGAGTGAACTTTTGCATTATGAAATCCCTATCCCTAATTTCCGATGAGGCCTCCCAGTCAGCTTTACGGTTCCATACAAATGAACGGGTCTCGTATCCCCTCGCTTGATTAACTATTATGACAATCAATTAAATCGCATATCGCGATTGGTTTTCAACGTTATGATTTGGAGATTTTAAATGTCGACACCGATTCTCCCACGGAGCCTCCAGTTGCCACGTCCACAATTTCCAATAAACAAATTCGCATCCTCAAGCTTAATCTAACAAGGATGAATCGCTGAATCGCATATCGCGATTTCGGGTTTTCAATGTCAAGTGATTTCATGCTATGAAGTTCCGATCCCTAACCCTCCATGGCTTATCTCCTTTGCAACTTCTCGGGTAGCATCTGAAGGCTATTGTTCTTTCTGGAAATTTGAACAAGATCCCACGGCCACTCCACTCTTCCTTTTTCCTCTCTCAGAAGCTCTGTCGTATGCATTTTCCAAGGCCCTCCCGAAAGCTTTTATCCTTTCTTATCCTATCGTTCTCTCATCATACATAATGACAACAATCATCGCATTCTATATCCAATCAATTCTTACAACAATGATACCAAGACATTGGTTAGCTAATGGGTGAGATAAATGTTTCTATGATCAACATATAGGAAGACCAACCTTCCAAAAGGCTTGGGAAGACAAGAATAAATGTAATATGGAGTAGAGGAAGAAGGGGAATAAGCCACTATTCTTCAAAAATAATTCTCAGGGACAACTAGCTCCAAATGAGCCCAGAATGATAGAAGTTTTAGGGAAAAGAACAAGATAGAAGCCTATGAAGGTAAGATTAATGACCAAACTATTGCTATTTTGATTGATTCAAGAGCTAGTCATAGTTATATAGATCCTAAGTTAGTGGAAATATATCATTTTCCAAAAAGCAAACTTGGGAAATCTTGGTTGGTTCAATTAGCCATATGAGCTAAAAAGAGAATTAATGAGTTGGTTAAGGAATGCCCAATGGACATGAATGTACTAATCACAAAGGAATATTTGAATATCATACCTTTGGGGTCTTATTATTTCCTAATTGGTATGGATTGGTTGGACAAGAATCATCCTGTCCTAGACTATTATAACAAGGCATTTACTTTCTTGGATGTAGAAGGGAACTTGAGAACAATTCAAGGTATTCCAAGTTCTATGAATATAAAATAAATTTCAGCCTTGCAATTGAAAAGAAGCTTCAATAAAGGATGGGAAATATTTGCAGCACATATGGAAGAGACACCTAAGGATAAAGTTCCAAGCACTGAAGATTATGTTGTCCTAAAATAATTTGAGAATGTATTTAAAGAGATACCATGGTTTCCACCAAAGAGAGACATTTATTTCTCTATTAATTTGACGCTTGGAGTAGCCCCAATGTCCAAGACTCCTTGTAGGATGAGTACACCAAGAGTTGAAGGAATTAGAAATGTAGCTTGAGGAAATTTTGAAGAAGGGGCATATACACTCCAGTGTGTCACCTTGAGGTGCCCCAGTATTATTTGTGAAAAATAAGGATGGAACCATGAGGGTTTGCACTGCCTTCAAGTAGTTGAATAAGGTGATTGTGAAGAATAAGTATCCTCTGTCAAGGATATATTATCTTTTTGATCAACTAAATGATGCAAATATATTCTCCAAGATTTACCTGAAATCATGCCACCATTAGGTGAGAATTAAAGAACAAGACATCAACAAGACAACCTTCAGAACAAGGTATGGCCATTATGAGTGTAAAATGGTGCCATTTGGGTTTTCAAATGCACCAGATGTCTTCATGTGTTTAATGAATGGTATTTTCAGAAATCACTTAGATAAGTTTGTCATTGTCTTCCTGGATGACATACTTATCTACTCTAAGTTTTAAGAAGAGCACGAACAACACTTGAGGATGTTGCTACAAGTATTAAGGGAACAACAATTGTATGAAAAGTTGAGAAAGTTCTCATTCTTTTAGAGACAAATACATTATTTGGGTTGTATCATATCAAAGGAAGAGATACAAATGGATTCTAAGAAGATAAGAACCATTGAGGAATGACTAGTACCAAGGAATGTTTCAGAGGTGAGGGCATTAAGGGGACTAGTAGGTTATTATAAAAGATTTATTGAAGGTTTCTTGAAGATTGCACACCCAATCACTTCCTTGCAAAAGAAGACTGTGAGGTTTGAATGGACGTATGATTGTGAAAGGAGTTTTCAACGCTTGAAGAACCTGTTGACAAGTGCACCAATTTTGAGGATTGCTGATCCAAATAAGGATTCCGTTGTATGCACTGATGCATGAAAGGAAGGGCTTGGAGGAGTCCTTAGTCAAAATGGACATGTGATATGCTATGAATAAAGGAATTTGAGAGAACATGAGAGACATTATGCCACTCATGATTTAGATTTGGAATCCATAGTGCATGCCTTGAAGATGTGGAGGCACTATCTCATGGGAAGAATATTTCAGTTGAGAAAAGACTATAGTGTTCTGAAATATTTGTTTGGACAACAACCAACTTTGAATGCCAGAAACAGTAGATGGCTAGAATTCCTCAGTGAGTATACTTTGAGATAAAGCATATAAAAGGAAAAGAGAACAATGTGGTTGATGCAATCAGCAGGAGGGTACATGAGATGCATACTACAACCATTATCATGTATAAATATTATTTGAAATACAAAATTTTGGAGGTTTTAAAATCATATTAAAATTATATGGAGACAAAGAAAAAATGACCACAAGGTGGTTTGCAACAAAAAATTCCAGATTATGAGATAAGGGAGGATGGAATCCTCATGTACATGGGTAGAGTTTATGTTCCTAATTATCAGGAGTTAAAAAATATGGTGCTAATAGAAATGAATAATGTGCCTTATGCTGGGCACCAAAGTTACCATAAAGCGATTGCATTTGTCAAGAGCCAATATTTTTGGCCAGATATGAAGAAGGAGGTGGATGAGTACATTTATAGATGTATTCAATGTCAAAAGGTAAAGGATGAGCACAAAAATCCAGTTGGTTTGCTACATCCAATTCCCATTCATGAGTGGAAAGGGAAGTGGTAACAATTGACTTCATCACGAAGTTGCACAAAAAAATGAAGCAACATGATGCCATCATGGTGGTGGTGGATAAGCCCACTAAAGATGATCATTTTATTCTAGTTAAGCTAATTCACAAGGAAACTAAAATTTCATATATTTATATGAGGGAAGTTTCCAGGTTGCATGGTGTGCCTAAGGCAATTGTTCCTGACAAAGATCCCAAGTTCACATAAAATTTTTGGAAGGGGTTATTTAAGGGAGTTGGGACAAATATGAAATTTAGCACAACATATCATCTAGAGTCAGATGGGTAAACAAAGAGGGTTAATCAGGTGATTTAGGATATAATGAGGATGTATGTGATGGATAAACCATAAAAATGGGAATATTATATACACTTAGTTGAGTTTTCTTATAATAATGGGTATCAAGAATATTTAAAGATGATCCCATTTGAAGCATTATATGGAAGAAAGTGCAACATGCCAGTGAGCTGGGACAACCTAGTAGACAAAGAAGTGGTTGGGAAGAGTTGCTCAAGGAAATGGAGGAACAAATGGTGAAAATAAAACATAATTTAGAGGTTGCACAAGACAGACAAAAAATCTATGCAAATAAGGGTAGAACTCACAAAGAGTTTAAAGTGGGTGACCATGTGTTCTTAAAAGTGAAGGACAAGAGAAATTCCCTGAAGTTGGGAAATTGTTCAAAGATATAAGTGGGATATTGTGGACCCTTTGAAATCCTGCAGAGGAATGGTCCTATTGCATACATGATTGCACTAACTGTATCCATGTGCATTCATAATGTATTCCATGTGTCTTTTCTTAAAAGGTATGTTCCTGATGCTAATCATATACTTGATTGGAATGTGATTCAGATGGAGCAAGAAAGAGACTTACGATTTTAGACAATGTGCATATTGGATTAGAAAGTCAAGATACTTCCGAATTGAGCAATAGGGTTGGTGAAGGTCCAGTGGACTTGTTACGGTCTTGAAAATGCAACCTAGGAGCATGAATATTCCATGTAGGAAGAGTACTCGCATATTTTTGAATATTTTTGAAGATTTTGGATTGTACATCTGTATATAAATGCATTGAGGACAATGCATAAATAAGGAGGAGGGGAATGTAATAAATCTAGGACAAACCCCAATTATAGTTGTACATATAGGTTGGTGAACTAGGATATTTTATGCCAGAGAGCCTTTGTATATATGTTTTGAGGCCAAAGTGTGTGTGTGGTTATTAGGATGGAGAGCATGGATGCTAAAAGGCTAGTTAACCTATGTTTATAATATGTAATCACACTCATATTATTAATAAAAATACGTCATTGTTGTAGACCAATCAAACAAAAAGAGTATGGCAAAGTAGAGATCCACTAGAAGGGAAAGGGGGGGCTAAGAGTCTAGGAAAAGGGGCTAAGCCAAGGGGACTAAGCCCAAGGGAACAATATATTAATATTTCCTAAAGTCTAATTAAATGATATTTTTATCCTAAGCTCCTAAGGATGAGGAATGTATCCCCAAGTGGGGAAAGTGGGGACAAGGTAGTTCCCAACACGACAAGTGTCAAGTTGGGAACATGCACATAAAAAATGGGAACTTAGTGTAATTTCCCATTATTCTTCCATCATTCTCTCATTATTATATCATCCACTCTTTCCACATGTACACTCTGCCATACATCAACCATACTTGTATTTGGGAAGATTTTGAGTTGTTTGTAACCAGTAAACTAGGGTAATTTGAGCTGAAGAAGCAAGTTGTTAGGCCCATGTGCATTTTGAAGAAGTGGATTGTTAGGACCGTGTGCATTTTCTCCAGGTGAGAGAACCATTTGGAATTCTTTCCATATGTTCTAGGATGTAGCTACAAGGATATGAGACTTCATGTTTGGCCTGTTGCTAAAGCCATGGAAGAAAAGTGGGATAGATGAAGGACAATTGAGGAGAGAAGGGGTACAGGTGGGACATGTTGTGGGGAATGAGAGGATGTAGGTTGATTGTTGGAGTTGGTGCCTTAGTCTGAGCATTTTTGTTGTTGATATACCTTATCCTGGATTAGGATTCCTTTTCCCTCGTGGAGTTTTTTCCCCAACTTGGGGGTGACCTGCTGTTGAGAGTTTATGAGTAGCATAGTCTAAGGCTGGGAGAAAAGTATGAGGTATGCATGCAGTTGGTGATTTATTTACAAAAGATAAGTGTCTATTATGTGTTTGTATGGAATTATGTGTGATTAATTATGTTATTATTGTTATGTTTTGTTTTTTTTTCTAATGTTTTTTTACTCTTTTAATTATGCTTAAGTTTATATATTGTTAGGACTGCATAATAGTAATCATATGCAAGACATATTCTAAATTTAATGGTATTAGAGACTAAATTTTAATGTGGCATGGAACAAATTGGGGCTGGGGATGCTACAACACATGCACTTGAAATTCCAACAAATGCACACCAGTCAGAAGGATAGGACTGAAAAATCCATGAAAATGACCTTGAGATTAGTGAGAACCTACCTTTGACTTGAAGGTTGAGGTGAACAACTAAAAGACCCTTGATGGAACTTGTACCTAAGAATAAGAGGACAAATCATTCGAAAGGAAATGGATCCCAACACATAGCAACACCAGTGGAAGAATAAATCCTCACTATCACACAAGAACTAGTAGGAGAGACAAAAGAAATCCCTTTTGTCACACAAGAACCAATAGGAGAGACAAAATAAATCCTTCCTGTTATACAAGAATCTGTAGGAGAGACAAAATGAATACCTCCTGTTACACAAGAACCTATAGGAGAGACATAAAAATACCTCACTGCCACACAAGAAACAACAGGATAAAAAGAGGAAAAAGAAGAAGAAACCCATGTTGACACATAAGAACCAGCATGAGTGTTGAATAATAATGAAACGCTTGCTGACAGACAAGAACCAACATGGTCAAAAGAGAAAGTCCCTACTACAATTGAAGGAGACCAATAGAGGAAGATAAAAGAAGAAAAATTCACATCGACATGACAGACTAAGGCTACTAGACAATATTTGAAGATAGTTCACCAGGCCCCCAGAAAGAACAAGTCTGTAGGTACATACTCTTTTGCACCCCTGTACTCATTTCTCATTCCAAAAAATAAAATATTAGAAAGGAGAAATAAGGGTTTGAAACATAGAATCAATCTTATTAAGGCCAAATTTCCATGCCCATCTGGGAGATTAGTTTTCCTATTATAGAAAACATAAATCGTCAGTGTCCCAAGGGCAGAGGATTTAGAAATTAGAAAATAAACTTCCTAGCCAAAATTTGTTGGCCCTCAATTGCAATAGGTAGCCACCTAGATATAATTGACTGGCCCTAAATTGCAAGAGGTAGCCACCCAGACAAAAGTGTCTCAGATTTCCCCACCTAAGTTCTAGGAGATGACCACCTAGACATAATTGGCTGGCCCTAAATTGTAGGAGGAATACACCCAAACATAAGTGTATGAGACTGTTCTACCTAAGCTCCAGGTGGAAACCACTAAAACAGACTGGGGTGAGATAGAACTACATGAAGTAGCTGACCAAACAGACCCCAAGGTAACTAAAAATATAAAGTGTCCAGGCAGACACTAGAGATATATGGGAGAAGGAAAAAGAGGATAAATTGAAAGTAATGACAGAGGCATATGAATAGGGGATGATCCCAGTAAAAGAACACCAACATATTGTTAAAATCTTGAGGGGAAAATGGACAATACACTTACATGACCATAAGGATAAAAGGGATCAATGGAAAAAGGAAACAAAAAATATTCTCAAGATGGAAAAACAGGTAGACCCCTCAAAAATAGAAAAGATCAAGCTTGTCCTATTGATGGATTCTGCACTCAGATGCATGGAGCCTTCCCCTGTTTAAAACCTATTTATGTAAGAAAGGTACTTTATGTTTCAGAGGAAAGAATTAATCACTGGTAACCCCTATGAAATCACCTCTCCAAAGAATTTTTTGGAAGCCTATTGCTATAGGGAAAATCCTCCTAAACTGGGTCTAAGGCTTAGGCATAGCGATAACTCCCTTAAAAGACTGACTTATCTCTAATCTACCCCCAAAAAATCTAGACTAAGTGATAAGAGAGAGGGAACAGAATGTTAAGAAGAGAACCTTGAATCCTTTCGGTTGATGTAGACCTCTTCCACTTGCTGTTGCCTCTTAGATAACAGATCTCTGCCCAAATCTGACATATAAAAGACCAAGAATACAACAAAACAACATATACAATCTCTAGTAATCACTATAAATCCTAAATATAGATGTAAATGATCAAATTAGATAAGAACATGTACGCATAAAGTTTTGGTACAAAGATAATCTCTTTTTTTCATTATCAAGATGAAAGGTTACAACCTTTGCTTGCTGAAACTGCTCCATGAACCAAGTCTAAGATCCTCCGTCGTTACTCCAAGTGCACCAATCCCACCTAGGATTCTCACAACCAACATGCCAACATAGGGGGGAAGGAAGGGTTGTATAGGGAGAATGGATGGAAGGGAAAGCTGAGGATATATCTTAGAGAAAGATGCAAAACTTGCGATATGAGAGGGAAGGGATTTTGGCGGAGTTTTCTTGCCTCCTTGTTCATATATCTAAATGACTTCCCTAGACCCATTTTTATATGAGAAAAATATGGTTATTCGGTTTGGGGAAGGGATACATGAGGTAAAATGGTTAGGAAACCCTTCATAGCTAGTAAACTCCACCGAAATACGTGCAATTTTATATTTTCTCATTTTTTGGGAGTAAACACGGGCTTACTAGCATGCAACACACATATATATGTGGGAGGATTAACATGAAGCACACATATGCACACTTTCTAATAGTGCAACATGGAACATATATGATCCAAAACGTTGTTTTTGAAGGAAATCTCAGCAATATGATTTGGGAGAAGATGCGAATGGATGGGCCAATGTATTGGATGCATAGATGTGGCATTTTTGGACTATAACATATGTCCCCTAATGTGTCAGGTCATAAGAGAAACTGATGGCCGAAATACCTTACATCATCATTTTACGGTAGGAAGTCACAAATTTGAGTGAGCCCAAGACGAGTATCCACGAGCATGTCATCTGCAAAATAATGATAATCTCTCTGAGGTAGGCATACCCATGCTCGAGATAAACTAAGCATGGCTGCCAATCAAGTACACTGCAGATCCATGTCATATATAGTAATCATGTATACTAGACAAATATGTATGTCTATAAATATTGTAGCCATGAAAAATACATAGCGGAGCTACATCTCAAAATCATCTGAAGAGAAATAAATAAAATGTGATATGCATCCTCACGAAGCATCAATGCATGTAGCTGGAGATGGTAGCTTCATAACTCGATAAATATATTCAAGGTCTTCAAAAATCAGATAGGATTATATTAGGAGTGTAAGACTCACTACCCTGAGGTCTTCAATAAACCATCGTGGAAATACTAGAAGAACTTGAACAACATGTACCGAACTTCATTGATTCCAAATATGAACTTGACTGGATTCTCAGGATGGAAGACTCATGTAAGTCAAGAGACTAATTGCAGAATGGATGACTCTGGTTAGAATAATTCCCTTTGAAAAAGAACGAAAAATTATGAGACTCATGCAACATATTATTGACATAATTATGTGGCACATGAGGCACCATAAACTCTCCATATGTTTGAAAGAGTAACCAAATGGAGGAGGACACAACTCTATGTAACGAGAAAATCTTCCTAAGGCCATACTAGATCCCAATGCTTGTAGAACAAATGGAAGGATGTGCTTTGTCCAAGGGCGACGATTTTGTTGCCGATAAAAGAGAATGTGTTTCCCGTCCCCTCTTTTTGGAATATTTGATTTTTTTTGTCTTTTTCAAATATTTTACGAGCTTGAAAAATAATAAAAGAATGCTACGTTACAAAGGAGGAACAAGTTTTGTAGGAAATAAAACTGGTTCCAAGTACATGGAACATACTAATGTTTAGTGCAAGGAGACATGTGCAGGATAAGGACACTTGGGAAAATTTCTCCATGGGTATAAGTGTTAGATCACAAGGGAAAAAATGCTACAAGGATTGCACCTAAGGAATGCTCTAAAGGTTTAGTAATAGCAACATGAAGCCCACATTAGACCAAGGATGCAAGGATGAGATATGTGATGCGATTACATAATGAAACAACAAGAATCCTTCCATATAAAACTTTTACGAGCCCAGAGAAGGTAAGATTGATGGTTTTTCACTTTTAAAGAGTTTGAAAAACACTAAAAGAAAAATCCAGAGTGATCTTTTTCGTAAGGTTAGTCTCCAGGTCCCGAAGAAGAATAAAATCATACCAAGGAGAAATCTTTGGGTCAATAGGGATAGAGTATTCCTTTTTCATACATAGTCCAGTCAATCCGGAAAAAGATTATACTTATACTGAAAGGACATCTCTTCAAAACGATTTTAACGAGTGTGATAGAGACACGATCACTAGACTATATTTTCAATTTTAAGGAGTCTGAAAAGAGATTAACTATGGAATCACCTCCTTTTTCGTAAATTGAGTCCCCCTGAGCCCGAAAAAGTATAAAACTTAACTTAGGAGAATTCTCCCGGCGAGACATGTCTCTTGAGGCATACCTTTTTTCTAGATAATCTATTGGCCAAACAAAGGGTTAAACTTATACTTATGCCAAATTGATATTCTTTATGGACCAATTAACGAGTGTGAAAGGAACAAGGTCACTCAATGATCTTTTCTTATTTAGGGAGTTTGAAAAGGGATTAAAGAAGACTCCAAGGGTTTTTTTTTTTTTTTTTTTGTAAATAATATGCAAGGCCCAAAAAAGAGATAAACTAAAACCAAGGAGAATGGCCCTTTTTCGTAACTTTAGTTCCTTAGGCCCAAAAAGGGGGTAAATTTATACCTGAGAAAACTCTCCTAGCGAACCGTAGCTCCTAGGGCATACCGTTTTTGTAAAAATATCCATCTGGACCGAAGAAGGGGTAAAATATCGCACGACATATGTGCCTTCAAATTTCAGTTTGACGAGCGTGAAGGGAAACAATATCGCTCAACAATATTTTCAATTTTAGAGAGTCTGAAAAGGGATTAAAGAAGACTCCAAGGGGGCTCCTTTTCATATGTAATATATGCGAGGATGAAAAGGAAAAATAATCTCTTTCCAGATATCACTTTCATAGTTTAAAAATGAGCTTGAAGGCAGAAAAAATATTCACTAGGGGAGTCCCATAGGAAGGGCCAAGAATGATGACTCAGAAGAAGACTGAGGCTTCAACACAAAGTCATGGTGAGACTAAAATGACTCCCGTGCCTATGAAGTACTTTGACATGGGTACCAAAAGGAAAACAAGGCTCTAACTAGGATACCCATGGAAGGAAGGCGTTACCACATAAAGTAAGACACACTTATCATCAAGGAAGGTTAGTGTTTCAATTAATTGGGGTCGATCCTAAGGCCAAATGGACCAGGAAATGGAATATGCAAAAATGAAAGTAGGAAAAAATCCAACCTATATGCTAGTTTGAGGTCAGAACCTGTCATAATTGATCGCTATGATGGACAAATGTCAAAGAAAAAATGTTTCTAAGATCCTACATATAAGGCCAATACCACTCATCGAGAAGTTAATAAATCCAATATAGATAGAAATTTTGGAAAAATAAAAGGTGTTACTGAATAAAAAACTTGAAAACAACAAACCTGGACTATACAATATGGTATAAGTCACCACACATCCTTACATCTATGCATAGTACTAGTTCAAGTAGAGCCCACTTCTACGCTCTGACCAAGATTCTCTTCGATAGTCAACCTGGAAAGTCTCCCAACAGGGAAGAAAACACAAACCATGGTGTAATTATTCCCACAATATACAATCCATAGTCATGGCTTCAAGGATATATTCATCCAAAGGTAATTCAATATCAAAGAAATCACGTGAATGAGGAGGGTTGACAATTCCAAAGGGTGAAGCAAACTGACCATATTCCATATGACGATGGAGATTTTGGTCAGGATTGGCGGAGTCTATTAGCGAAGAATCACAAACACAAAGGATTGAGGATCTACAAACAACGAGATCAGACTCAAAATGAAACTCAATATCACTTGGACCAAGAGGGGGAAGCAAGGGCTCCCATGCCCCCATTGGATTAATTGTTGAGAACAAGTCTCAAGAAGGAAAACATGAGTGAACAAGTTCCTTCTCAAGATAAATTTAACACTGAGGATAAGAAACAACATAATTTACTTGTGGCAGGGTAGAGTCTACACAAACACTAGGAACATATAAAGGGGCAGCCTGAACTAACGTCAAATTATGATGGTGATTATCAGATGCCAACTAGTCGATAGTGACAATGATTCCATTGTGGGGGAAATGAATCACCCAAAAGAGCGTAGAAACCATAACGTTCATAGCATATACATAATCACCCAAGAAGCATATTAAAATCTAATGGGCCTTGCACCACTATAACATCAACAAGGAAAATCTTCCCACCTAACGAGATATGTAACCGAGGAAGAATCCCCAAATATTCACTAGGACGTCTTTCAAAAGCCAACAAATCATGGGATGCAGACATAAGCTCAGGAGAACCCAAAGCTTACCAAGCCGAGGAGTATAAATTACTTGCGGAGGCTCCTTCATCTACAATATATCGGTAAATTTGTTTTGGATTAAATTCAACCCTTATTTGAAAGGGTACAAAAGAAAGAAGATGAGGATGAACAAGGTCATTCCAATCAAAGAAAACCATCCTAGGAATTGGAGGGGGTGTGCTCGAAGTGAGCATAATGATCCCTTGTTCTGAAAGTACTGAACTARAAATGTTAAAAACATAGTTGGTAGACACATCACTCCCCATTAGAAGAGTGGGATCAACAAAGTATTGCATCGACATGACCACTTTGGTATAATCGACACTCTCCAAGAGAAGAGTGGGATCAACTSAATATTTCATTGACATGACCACTTTGGTAGAATCGACACTCTACAATAGAGGAGTGGGATSAACCGAATAKTTCATCGGCATGACCACTTTGGTAGACTCGACACTCTCCAAGAGAAGAGTGGGATCGATGGAATATTTCATGGGCATGACCACTTCCTCAACCACTGGCTGAATATGCGGCTAGAAAACATGGTATGAAGGTGCATCACCCCCCAAAAGAGGAGTGGGATCGGCCAAAGATCGCATCAACACGACCACTTCATCAACCAATAATTGAATAGATTGTAGGGAAATCAAAGAACAATCAGAATCAAAAGAGCTTGTAGACATGGACCACGATCTTCATGCCTCTAGAATGCCAAGGCACATATGAGTAAGGTGATCTCCCTTGCATAACTTATAAGGGAACTTAGGATTACGTCCTATCTGTCTGGGTTTCTCAACAAAATCAATGCCCCCAACGTGACTAGCAGTGGCTAGTTTCACATCTCCAACATGATTTGCAGAGGTTGGTGATTAGTTGATAACATGACTCGTAGAGGCTAGATGCCTATCACCAATATGAATAGAAGTGTGTGGACTTTTCCCCCTAGCATGACTTACAGAGGCTAGGTGCTAGTCTTCAACATGATTTGTAGAGGTTGACGACCTATCTCCAGCATGACTCGCAGAGGTTGGTGATTTCTTCTTACTATTATTCATCTTTCTATTTCATTTAGACTTCTGGTTGCTAGTAGTTATACTTTCACCAGAGAAGGAAGAATGAGGAGGAGAAGGATTTGTTGACGAAGGAACATCAACATGATGGCCATGAAATAATGTGATTAAATGATAAGTGTCAAGAGCATTCAGGATGTTTGGAATGGTACCCAACCAAACATGTAGTCCCACATTCATCCTAAGAATGTTCAAAATGGCCATCAAAGGGACACCACCGTTTCTAAAGAAAGGAAAATAAAAAGAATCCCCTTGCAAAGGGATTTCTTGGTTGGTATCATTAGTAACTTTGGCCATGAATATCCACTACATAGGTTCTTCCCTTGCGAGATCGTTCAAAGTCTTTAAAAGTCTCACACATTGACTCTAGTAAATCAGTGGTATATAAATAACGCCTATAAGGAGGTGACTCCATGTTTCTAAGTGAAAGACCCAAAATTCCTCATGACCGAAGAAGTGGGTGACCTACCACCTTAGGTTAGAGACCCAAAGAAATGACTGACTAACTTTCTATGGAAAACTAAGGAACACAGAGCACACCACTAAAAGTCCCTAAAGGTGAATCAAACAATCAATAGAATGGAAGGAAGAAGAATTATGCCAATCAACACTAGAGCACCTTACCATTGCAAGTGTAACTCGAACACAGAAACACCCTCCGGGTATACTCTACAAAGCATGATCCAATGTATGCCATAGGTACCACAGTATACCCCCACAACCACCTATGTACATCCCTACAAAAGGAAACCAGGTTTTCAACTTGCAGTCAGTTACCAGGCAGGTAAAGTCGAAAGTCGGGCTGATCGTAATGAGAAGGATAACAAAGTCCAAAGCCTTTCAAGGGTACCGAAGGTAAATGGTCTAGAAGAAAACTGAGGGTCCCGAATGGATTTGAGGTTCAAAAATCTCCTTAGTCAAATGAAATAAAAAAAATTCCCAAGAATGATCCTCAATATACGATCCCCACTATGCTTGGTCTGGCTTTGGAGGGGTTATCTCCTCTACCTTTCCTCACATGACCTCATGTTTAGCCCTTGTGTTAGAGGGGGGTCTTGACTAACTATTATAAAAATGGAATTTTACACTCCCTATCACATAATCTTAAGTTTATTTAAGTGGCCTTGAAGAGTTTCTTCTCCACACCTATTTCAAGGCCCTAAATCCTAGACTGCTTGGTGAACCCTATAAACAAAAATTCTAGTTGATTTTAGCATTAATCGTTGATTTTAATGGCTTGATTAGTTAGGGGGTATGGAAGTGAAATTGATGTTGTTTGAGAATCTTGGAAAAATGAAACTTATAAGGACACTGGAAAATAAAACTTTACACTAATCCTTAAAAAAAAAAAGAGTTTCAAGAAAGAAAATGCATGCACAATCCTTCAAACCTAAATATTCAATCTTTTCTCCTTTCCATGCAAAATGCACAATGCAACTTTTGAGTGAAACAAAAGATAAAATGAAATGATTTTCTTTCGTATTTTTCTTTTGAAATGATTTGAAGATGAAAAGAAAACACAACCCTATGCCAATTCTTTTTTTTTTTCAAATAACAATGCAAAGCAATGCAAAGAAAGAAAGAGACCTAACTAGCATAAAAGCTAGGCTTTCTTTTTATATTTTCTTCCAATAAGATCAAAACTAACAAAAGATGCTAAAAGAAACTGCATAATACATGATTCATGGCCCGTCCCGACCATGAGGGGGAATTGTTTTTTAAAATGGAACTCCTTTTTCTTAAAATTCAAGCTAAAAAAATGCAAAAAATGCTCTACGAGAGTTTTTTTTTTTTCATAAACAATCTGAGCCTTGAACCTAGCCAAACCACAACCAACAGAAGCCTCTCGAACTCAGGAAGATGTGAGTAACAAAAGGTTTCTTGAAATAAAATAAAACCTTTTGAAAAAAACTATTCAGAGTGACAGGAACACATGTTTTGCATAGTCAACCTACATATGTACATGGGTTGTTTATAAAAAAGAATGTGTATGTATGCAGGCTCGACAAAGAACATGGGACATACACTACTGAAAATTATCAAAAAAGAGAAAGATTCAGATAGAGCACTTAGATCAAGGAAGATGGTAAGCACTTGGAAGGTGACTAGAAACGCAAACTGACTCAGAACACTCAACAAAAAACATGAACTCAAGCCAAGCAAAGATCTCCTAAAAATACTCAGTGGAGTCACCAATTCTGCTACAGAGAAAATCCCCCTAAACTGGGTCTAAGGCTTAAGTAGAGCGATAAATCGCTTAAAAGACTGACTTATCTCTAATCTACCCAAAAACAATCTATAATAAGTTATAAGAGAGAGGGAAGATAAGGTTAAGAAGATCACCTTGAATCCTTTCGATTGATGTAGACCTCTTCCACATGTTGTTTCTTCTTAGATAACAGATCTCCACCTAAAGCTGACCTATAACAGATTAAGAACACAACACAACAAAATATACAATCTCTAGTAATCACTTAAAAACCTATATATATATGTAAATGATCAAATTAGATAAGAGCATGTACACATAAATTTTTGGGACAAAGATAATCTATTTTATTCATTGACAAGATGAAAGGTTACAACCTTTTCTTGCTGACATCGCTCCACGAACCAAGTATGGGCTCCTCCGTCGTTACTCCAAGTGCACCAATCCCACCTAGGATTCTCACAACGAACATGCCAACATATGGGGAAGGAAGGGTTGTATAGGGAGAATGGATAGAAGGGAAAGCTGAGGATATATCTCAGAGCAAGATGCAAAACTTGGGATATGAGAGGGAAGGGATTTTGGCATAATTTTCTTTCCTCCTTGTTCATATGTCTAAATGACTCCCCTAGACCCCTGTTTATATGAGAAAAAGATGGTTATTCGGTTTGGGGAAGGGATACAAGGGGGTAAAATGATTGGGAAACCCTTCATATCCCGTAAACTTTACCGAAATACGTGCAATTTATATATTTTTTGCATTTTTTGGGAGTAAATACAGGCTGGATAGCATGCAACACACGTATATACGTGGGCGGATTAGCATGCAACATGCATATGTATGATTTATGATAGTGTAGTAGGGCACGCATATTATCCAAAAAGTTGTTATTGAAGGAAACCTCAACATTATGATTTGGAAAAAGATGCAAATGGATGGGCTAATGTCTTGGATGCAAATATGTGGCATTGTTGGACTATAACACCTACTATGAGTGTACCATTGAAGAGAAGAATTTGTTGTGTGAGTTGTACCAATATAATATTTTTCTCCACCATGACACTCTATGGAGTCCCAATGACTTTGTATGGGATGTTAAATTGAGAGCCTTTGCATCTTGTCTAAATAATCATGTCGACCGAGCACTTAATCATCATTTGGATGAGACCAACCGTTGCTATAGCTTATGGGACAAGGGAGAACATTATAGCCCCATAAATTTTTTGAGTGTACACTTTAATTGGCTTAACTCCCTTCTACATGGAAAATTCATGGATAGAACTATGAAAGAAGCCATTGATCATTGCAAGGTGCAAATACATGTGTTAGCCAAGATATCTACATAAGGATGTGCCCAAAGGTGGAAACAATTCACAAAGGAAATGCAAAACAAAGATACATTTAACCTCGAAAATATGGAAGTAACCCTAAAATGGTTCAACAAGTACATTAAGTGCATGGAAGCCTGTGAAATTATGTGGGTAGGCCTAAATTTTCATTTCCATATAATTTGGCTACCCACGTCAAAATATCAAAAGGAATACAAGATGATTGCACATATGGAATGGAATTTGCTTGTTGGGAGGAGGTTAGAAACAAGAGATGGTACTTTCATGCTAATGAATAATGAGGTACCAAATACAATATCTACAATCTCCATGGGAAAGGGGATGACTCTGACTTAGACTGATTATCTGGTTCCATGAGAACATACAACATTTTCGGCTTGGGGGAGATGACGGGCGTCCAAAATGGCATCCTTTTTGCACCTCCCTATAACCTTTTTGATCACCTTTTTCCCATTTTCACACCTTTACATCACTTACCCTGTTCACCAACATGCATTTTTGGACCAAGGGATAACTATGTCATTTCAATGATCATTCTTACATATTTAGGACATAATCTCCTTCTTTTTCATGCTAACTGGTGAAATGTACAAAGAGAAATTTACATAGGCATACACATACTCTGGAGGTGTTGGGATCAATTGCTGCAACACCGCCTGCACACATGCTGCAAGACTCTATGTTGCTGCAAGACTTTGTGTTGCTGCAACACCTTCTATGTTGCTGCAACACCTCTTGTGCAAGTGTTACAACACATTCTATGTTGTTGCAACACCTCTTGTGAAAGTGTTACAACAAATTATGCATTGCTGCAACACCTCTTGTGCAAGTGTTACAATAGATTCTGTGTTGCTGCAAGACCTCTTGCCAGAGACTATACAAATTCAAGTTGCCGCAACACCTCATGCACAAGTGATGTAACACTTGTGTTGCTGCAACACCCATGTTGATGCAACACCTCCAACACACAGTCAAGGCACGATTTCCCCGCAAGATTTCGATAGCTTGGAAGAGGTAAAACTTCATGACAACAACTATATTGGCTGAGTAGGATGGGAAAATGGTCGACATACCTGACAAAAACAATAAATGGATGATATCATTGACTAGCAAATAAGGAAAAAGAAAAAGAACAACCAAAAATCAGTTTCTTGTTTACTCAATTGAGTCAACTGTAGATATTTTATATTTTCCGTTGTAAGAAATTGAGGAACAACCAACATTCTCAAGGTTGTCCCTCGATCTCATGAAAAAAATAATGAATGTAATAGATGTATAAATTGTCCTCCATTATAGGAGGAAGGTAGATAGAGAATGAAGAATAGAGAACAAAATCATTGTACTTTATTTTCTGCAATTTAATATAAAGCTCATGTTCTTGTTCGAAGTGTGGAATGAGATAATATGAGTATTTAACTATTCTATTGCACTCTTAGACCAGTACCCCATATAAGGAGGTAGGGCCCCCTTCTTAGCTCAGTAATGTTTGTATCTTTTATACTTTGTAGAAGTAGTTGTAGCCTCATTTATATATTTTCATTTATTTCCAAAAATTCCTATTTAACATCTTGTTGTAACTCAATACTAACATTGCAAGGTGTTGTCTTCTGGTTTGTGAGTGAATAGTTGTAGCATGTTTTCCATATTTTAATTTATTTCCAACAATTCATCTATTTAACTTTGTGGTAATTCTAATATTTCCCTTGCTGATATTAAGGATGTTGTAACTCTTGTTGCTGCAACTCCAGCTGCTGCAAATCTGCATCACAACCTCTATCTTTGTAGTTAGCCATTGTGTGGTTTATAGATTGAGATGGTTTATTATTTTTGTTTTCAAGCAGAGTGTGATTTTATTCCTATTGTTTGAAGTTTTCCGCATCTCATTACATAAGCTATAATACCTCTATCACACTAATCAAGGTCATCTTAATACTTGAATTGATGGACATTTGGTTTGGATTGTTGTTGTCATTGATGTAAACCCTTGGAGAGTGATATTGTGATATTGTATATTTATGTCAACCCTTAGTGATGTTGGATTACTGAGAGGGGGGGTGAATCAATAATAGCATAATTATAATCCTTTTTCTTCAAATGTTATATCAATGTAGAATTATTATCCAATAATGAGCAGTAAGAAATAAACA
>SNQJ01S0025804.1:57407-70725 GCA_010110895.2 Picea sitchensis
AGAGGGAGGGGGATATAGAGAGAGGAAGAGTGGGGGAGATAGAGAGAGGGAGAGGGAAAGTTTTTTCTTGTTGTGAAATTGGAAGGAAAATTTTGGAAGACATTTTTTTATTTTGTTGTAACTGGAAGGTAATTTTTGTCTTTTTATGTAATTGGAAGTTTTTTTTTTTTTTCTTTTTCTGTAATTGGAAGGAAACTTTTAGAAGATATTTTTTTTCTTTTCGTGTAATTGGAAGGAAACTTTTAGAAGATATTTTTTTTTCTTTTGGTGTAATTGGAAGGATCTTTTTTGTTTTGTTGTGTAATTGTAAGGGGAGTTTTTTCTCGATGTGTAATTGGAAGGAAAATTTTGGAAGATATTTTTTGTCTTTTGGTGTAACTGGAAGGCAATTTTTGTCTTGTTGTGTAGTTGGAGGTAAAATTTTGGAAGGAATTTTTGGTATTTTGGTGTAATTGGAAGATAAGTTTTGTCTTGTTGTGTAATTGTAAGGCAATATTTGGAAGACAATTTTTGTGTTTTTGTGTAATTAGAAGGAAAATTTTCGATTTAAACATGGGGAACTTACGTAATCAAGGTAGAAATTCTTCGAGGAAGGAAAAACCGATTGAAAAGGTCATTGAAGAAAGAGAAAAGGAAATGTAAGGTATGGGAAAATGTAGGATTTCAGTAGAGGCAAATCTAGCGAATCCAAATTCTAACATACTAGATGCCATTGTTGTTTCTCCTCCATCAACACAAGAAAAGAGCATGATTTTAATATATTCTAATCCAACTTATACCTCTAGTGAACCTCCAATGACTATTTTATCAATATAAGTTGTTTTGGATGACCAACTAATGATGGATTTGCTTGGAGTTGATTATACTATGGATGGAATTAGAGAGGCAACTAGTACACAACCTTCTGGTGAAAAATTTCACGTGGTTCAACCTCTTGTTCAATGGTCAGATGTTCCAAAAACTAGTCATGGGCATGTTGATTCTTCTCCAAAAATTGATTTGCAAGTTATTGAAGGGGAAATAACTTCTACGTTTGTAACTCCACAATAGAGAGGTCAAGAGTGCCATAATACAGGTCCATTTTCCCCACCTAGAGTGGATGAAAGTGGTATAGCATCAGTTGAAGGTAAGTTACCTAACTGAAATATTTGTTATCAATCATATAAACTTATTAAAGAATATTTTGAACTAAAATATGATGCAACTAAATGTCAATTATTTTTGTCTTTGTTAAAATATAGGATTTTTCCCGTTGTTAGGATAATTTTAGGATTTAAAATGGTTAAAATTTTAGAAACAAGTAAATAATCCTTGTAGATTACTTAAAAAAAATGGTAAGAAAATTCGTTCTCAAGATCATAATGCAACTTGATTCTTGTCACAATGAATCACTAGCAAGATTAGAAGAAAATATCGTTTTCTCAAAAAAACCTCTCATCTCATTAAATGCAATGTCAAAACCCTTTGAAAGTATTCTATTAGATAAGATAGTCTCAACATAGGTGTCCAAATAGATTTGTGGGCCTTCACTGGTATGCTGCCTTGTTATGACACGAAGTTAACTGGAGCAGTTAAGGGACTAGTACAATTTTTTTGGCATGAGAACACTAGGACTTCTTCCAACCAAAAATATGTACTAACATTGAAAAGGGGTTCTAGGGATTGTGAACCCCACATTAAACACTTTCTTGACATGACACAAAGACAATTGTATGAGAGATTAAGGAATGCACATAACACACTTAACTTGGGTCAAAGATCTTTCAAGAAATGTAATCTTTGGTATGTTAAAATAAACAAAATGCGTAACACATGTTTTTGCGATACTACATTGAATATGGTTATTATTGTGACACACACACACACACAAACACACACATTTCATGTATTACATAACACCTTTGTGCAAGAATGCTTAGTTATGTTACCTCCACAATTATCTAGAGACTTTATTCATAGAATATCCTGTACAAGGCTAGAGGGTTGTACATTTTATAAAAAAATATTTCTTAGATGGGACATGCCCCAGATGTGGTGGAATGAAATTACTGAGAAAATGCTTCTATGTGATGATGAGTATGAATTGGGGAGGAGGTTTAATTTAAAATCTTAAAATATGTCACGTATGATATTGAGGGAGGGCATGAAAGAGAAAAATATACAATTAGTGACTTCCCAGGTTAGTAATGAGTACTTAAATGGTATCTTTTATTATATATGTAACAATGAAATTATATATGTCTTTATTGTTGTTCCACTAGGTATGAGTCCGTGACTTCATCAAGGACTTCTTTGAAAAGACCCAACAATATGTTCAACATGTTCATGTGGCTTGATGGTAGTACAAGCATTTTAGAATATAAAGAGATACATTTCTCATTGGTACTATCATATCTGTGGTTGATTTTGTTGAGATATACACCCTTCAACCACAAAATGAGATTTAAAGCTAATATGACCACTCAAACCAACTTAGCATAATGGTCCATATCGCATGTAGGCATGGACCAGATAATAGAGAAGAAAACAAAGTTATATTGAAGGAGTATCACTTCTACATAAGTGACAATAGGTGCCATGACTTAGCTTAAGTACAACATTTATTTCAGTTTTTCTAAAATCACTTGAAGGAGAATAATATACAGATGGATCAACATTGGATTTGGTCAGATGTTTGTGTGGGCCAATTAAAAAATTCCCATGTATTTTAATAGTTGTGTATGTTGCACAAAAAATACAAGGTGCCACATATTTGGAACTATTTCAAGACTAGGCATGGGAAAGGGGAGCATGATTGAGCAGATGCATGCATCAAAACTGCATTAGTTAGGAAATACATGAAGTTCACAACCATTTCTCCCATTCGAGATGCAAAATATAGTGTTGAATGGTGTTCTTTAGTAATGGCGGAGGGAACAAGAAATTGAGAAGATCAATCAATCAAGAAAGGAGATTTATATAGATATTTTTGGGAGGTGGTCAATGTAGATTTATCATAGTCGTATGAATGAAAAACAATCTAGGACACTCATGGATTTCATTCAATTTGAACATCAAACAATGCAATAGTTGAAATATGGATGAGAAAAATATGTTGCTTCCTTGGTCCATGTAGTAGTAGTGAATGAGATGATTTTGAATACACACATTGGGTTGATATATGGGATCATGTATTAATCCCCATTGGTAAATGTATAAATATATAAATATCGCATTTGGAGGAGGACCAATCAAATATTTCACCATATTATGATCACATCTTAGATCTCGTACAACCAAGTTCGATGATATTAATTTTGATTAACTAACATGAATGTTGTATGCTTTGTTGATTTATTGGACTCACATGTAACACTCCATTTTTTGTAGGGAACATATACGTAGTGGTACAAAAGGTAATGAATGGGGAACTAACTATTGTTTGGCATGTTTCCTAGAGGGAAAATGGACCCTCATTGTCTTAGTAAGATACTTTGGAGGAATTGAATTTCCAATTGGGTCAATGGTTATTAAAGGAGAATATCTTACATGAGATGAAATAACATGGAAGAAAGGTGGTTATGTATTTGAATATTATAGACTAGGTGAAATTGTATACCACTTTACAAACTTAGTTGTGGGTAAAAACCTCCAACTACAAACAATGCCAAGGAATAACTCATCAAAGGTACGATACTTGTTGCCTTACTCTAAGCATGAGAAGTTAATGGGGATCATTAGTCTTAGAAGTGATCCTGATGGTCTACTTAAATGACTATAGGTTAGTAGATAGGTATGTGGTGTGTTTATTATTTTCTATTATATTTTGAGATACATGTGTTGTTCGTTGTTTTTGTTCAAATTTCAATTAATTTATAAATGACTCCTAGTTGTTCTTAGTGAATGAGTCTAGCTGTGCTTCCCTTCCTATCACCTAGGTTATCCAAATAATCATAGGCATAAGAAGGCCCACCATTAAGAACAATGGTGTTTTCCAACACAACCCCAATGATTCTAAAAAATATGGGCTTGGGATGGCATTGAGAAGCATATGTAGTTAATTTGTAAATTTATAATTTATCATCATTTAATGGATTGAATGAGTATGGAAAAGGGTAGGTTCTCTCTATATTCATCACTTCCATGCCTAGATTGTTAGAAGAGGCATATACACGTTCTCCTTTATTCTTACATTGTGAGTAAAGGCATGTGGACAACCTCTTTATCACCTTAATGCATACTAAGAATGTGAGAAGGGGCCTTTGGTCCTTCTCATCATCCTATTCATCAAACATAATTAAGAATTGAATATAAATATCTCAACAATTCACCAATATTGTACAAGTTTGGTCAAGATCATCATAAAGACAATGTATAGTTTTTCTTTGTTTCAATAAATCTATTTCATGATTATGTTTGATATTAAAAAGTCTATTAATCTTGGTGTTTTTTTCTAAGTTTTATGTTCCTAATTAAGTTTAGATTAAACCTTGAAGAAAATGAACCTTGTCAACATTAGAAAAATAAAAATTAGGATTACAACAATGAGAATTGTAATTATGCTCATTCAATTTATAGATCTATAAAATCATCACTCCTTCATAACATCCCACTCTTTCATGCATTTTTTCATGGTTTGAGAGATAAAGTGAAAAATCAATATCCTCAATTACAATAGCATACTTGGTGGCCTTGATGAGTAATTTCCTTGAGTTTTGTGTTTGTATGGATCTCGGGAAGCTCCAAATCATAAACATATTAACCTAAATAATAAGCAATGGATGCATTGATGTTAGATTTTCATGTCCCTAAAAGCCTATAAAGAAAGTGAGATCTCTTCACTTCTTTTATAGTATTTTGATATAATTATCACCCTTCAACAAAGGCCTCAAGATATATTACATTTTATTCTTTTATAATGACATATAAAATAAACATGATTCCCATTGTTAATCAGGATTAGGGTATGCTCAAAATATGAACAACCATACCATGAAATATCCACAACAATAAAATATAACAAACGAAAGGTTCTCCCTTGGCACCTTCAATAGCATCACAAAATGTACAATATAATATCCTTCTATCTTCTCCACATCAAGTTCTCCAAGTATACTAGGGTTTCCAAATTCCACAAAACCTTATCAAGATCAAGTGATTATTTACTCCTCTAATGTTTCTCCCAAACTCTAGCTTATGTTGACTTCTTAGGACAAAAACCTAACCCTAGTATTCCTAAAAAAATATTCAAGTACTCTAGCATTGAAGGAAAATATAGAAAATGAAAATGAAAAATACAAAACAATGAAGTATTCTCATGTTTTGTTATGGTTACTAGTTATTTTCTTCAATATTGTTAGTAGTCTTATACAATTATGTTATGTGTTTGTTGTTTATTTCCTATTGTCAATTCATGTTCTAGTACATGGTTGCATGATTCTACCCATTCTCCATTAGTGCTAAAAAATATCCCAAGCAATCATCATATTCAATGAAGTCTCTTCTATTCTCTTTAGTAGTTCATTGATTCACATAATAATTTATATATTACTAAGTTTCATGCCCTATGAATGACTCATGTTCATTAAGGTTGCATCCTTTTAACATCCTCAAAAGTATTTTATCATCCACATTAGTATCTTTGTAGCATCTCATTTGTTTCCCTAGATTACATCAATGGTCTCTTGAATTTCCTTGCGGTCATATTCCGTGTCTTAATTCCATATTACTAGGGTATTAGGGTCTCTGCAGTGTCTTACTAGAATCTTCATAACATTCTATGTGTCTCATTGATTTAGTTGTTTTATCGTAATAACATCTTATTTGTGTCCTTATAGTATTAGGTGTCTCATTAGTAATTTTTATTATATTCTAATTCTTTTAGATGGCTCTAATCATCCATGTTTACCTACAATTCCAAAAGGAGGCCATTCTCCAAATCCACTCCCACACATTATTTTGCACTAAGGGATCAAGTTTGAAAAAAACAGGATTGGGTCATTTTGGGTAGAATACTCATGTGGGCCTTGGCCCAACACACTTGCAAGAGCATATGTAACTCAATTATGATACTCAGTTTGGATTTTATTCCCTAGACCAGATTTTATGCAACTTGCCAAAAAAGTATAACCAAGGCTTAGATGGATGAACCATTAGTTTTGTTGGAATCATGACATAAAATTACATATAGAGGCACCTCCCTCCTATGATTTTGTTGCCCATAAAATTATTTATTCGATGATCTATGGAACTAGGGTTTTGCTCAGTAAGGAACAATGCAATTTTTTCACTAAGGGTCAATTTTGAAAAAACCTAGCCTGAATGATTGTTGTTAGTGTGCTTATGTGGGCCTTGGAAAAACACACTTGTAGGAGTTGATGGAACTCAATTATGCTTCTCAGTTTGGATTTTATGCCCCTTGACCAAATTCTTAATGTGTCCCTGAATGTCTTTAGGCGGGGAGTTGCAACTTGCCATAAAAATCTAACAAGGGATAAAATAGATGAGATGTTAGTTATGCTAGACTCCTAATGATGGATTGCATATAGAAACAACCATCTCCTATGATTATGTTTCTCGAAAAATGATTTATTCAATGATATTTGGAACTAGGGTTTTGCTCAGTAAGGGACAATGCAATTTTTTCACTCGGGGTCAATTTTGAAAATCATTGGCTCGAGTGATTGTGCGAACTGTGCTCACATGGGACTTGGAAAAAAAACTTGAAAGAGATACAAAAAATTAATTATGCTACTTAGTTTGGATTCTATACCCTTGAACAAAATTCTTAATGTGTCGCTAAATTGATTCAAGAGGAGAGTTGCAACTCATCGTAAAAATCTATCTGGGGCTTGGATGGATGAAATTTTGGTTGCACTAGAATCCTAACACCAGATTATATCTAGGGGAACCCAGATCTTATGATTATGTTTCCTGAAAAATGATTTATTCGATGATATCTGGAACTAGGGTTTTTCTTAGTGGGGGACAATGCAATTAAATCACTAGGGGTTAATTTTGAAAAAAACATTGGCTCATAAGATTGTGGGTATCCTTCTCACACGGGACTTGGAAAAAAACACTTTTAGGAGCTTACAAAACTCAATTATGTTTCTATATTTGTATTTTATTCGACTAGACCAAATTCTTAATGTGTCTCTGAATGGATTTAGGAGGTGAGTTGCAACTCAACATAAATCTCTAACTGGGGCTTAGATGGACGAATTGTCAATTTTTTTGGACACTTGACATCATATTGTAGCTAAGGGATCCCATATCATGTAATTGTTTTTTCTATAAAATGCTTTATTTGATGATATCCAGAACTAGGGATTTTCTCAGTAAGGGACAATGCAATTTTTGCACTGGGGGTCGAGTTTTAAAAAACATAGCTAGGGAAATTGTGGGTAGTGTGATCACATGGGCCTTGGTAAAAAAACACTTGTGAGAGATGACATAACTCAATTTTTCTATTTGGTTTGGATTTTATGCACCTGGACCAAATGGCTTCAGGAGGCGAGTTACAACTTGCCATAAAACTATAAATGGTGCTCAGATGGAAAAATTGTCGATTGTGATAGACTCCTAACATTAGGTTACATCTAGGGTAACCCCTCTCCTTTGATTCCATTTCCTATAAAACACTTTATTTGATGATCTCTAGAACTAGCATTTTTCTCAGTAAGGGACAATGCAATTTTTGCACTAGGGGTTGATTTTGAAAAACAATGGATGGAAATATTTTGTGTAGTGTTATTACATGGGCCTTAGCCAAACACACTTGAGAGAGCTTACATATATCAATTATTCTCCTTGATTTTTATTTTATGCCTTTGGACCAAATTCCCAATGTGTCCCTGAATGGCTTCAGGAGGTGAGTTGCAAATTGCCATAAAACTCTAACTAGGGCTCAAAAGGACAAACCATTGATTTTGTTGGACTACTAATGATGGATTACATCTAGGGTAACCGTTGTCTTGTAATTCCATTTCCCCAAAAATGATTTATTTGATGATCTCTGGAGCTGGGGTTTTGCTCAATATGGGATAATGGAATTTTTGTCCTAGGTTGATTTTGAAAAACATTGGCTCAGGATATTGTGGTAAGAATTATCACATGATCCTAGGAAAAACACACTTGTGAGAGATTATGAAACTCAATTATGCTACTCAATTCATATTTTATTCCCTCGGACAAAATTCTCAATGTGTCCCCGAATGGCTTTATGAAGGGAGTTGCAACTCACCATAAAAATCCAATCAAGGGTCGATTCAATGAACCATTGATTGTGTTGGACTCTTGACATTTGATTAAAACTAGGGGAATCCATATCCTATGATTCTATTTCTTGGAAAAATATTTATTCTATGGTCTCTAGTATTGGGGTTTTTCTAAGTAAGGGACATAGCAATTTTCGCACTAGGAGTTGATTTTGAAAAAAATGATCCAGGATATTGTGGGTAGCATGCTCACATGGGACTTGGAAAAAAACATTTGAAATAGCTTGAAAAAATCAATTGTGCTTCCTAGCTAGGATTTTACACCCCAAACCAAATTATCAATGTGTCCTTGAATGGATTTAGGAGGCGAGTTGCAACTCACCATAAAAATCTAACTAAGGCTCGTATGGTTGAACCATCGATTGTGTTGGAGTCCTACCACTAGATTACAACTAGGTATTCTCCTCTCCTATGATTATATTTCATAGAAAATTATTTATTTGGTGATCTGTAGAACTGGGGTTTTTCTTAGTAAGGGACACTACTATTTTTTCACTAGGGGTCGATTTTGAAAACACCATCTTGGGATATTGTGGGTATCCTACTCACTTGGACCTTGGGAAAAAATACTTGCAAGATCTTATAAAACTCAATTATGTTTCTTGTTTTGTATTTTATGCCCCCGGAACAAATTCTCAACGTCTCATTGAATGGCTTCGGGAGGCGAGTTGAAGCTCACCATAAAACACTAACTGCGGCTTGAATGGATGAACTCTTGATTGTGTTGGACTCCTGATGCCTCATTATGGCTAAGGGAACCCCTCTCCTATGATTTTTTCCCCCAAAAATGTGTTAATTTACTATCTTCATGTTGAGAGAATGTTTTCATTGATGTCAAAGTAGAAAAGATGATGATGACATGGAAATGATGATGACGATGTAACAATGATGATGATGTTGTGATAGTGATAGAGTGATATTATTTGAGAAATATTGATGAATCCTTGAAGACATGAAGTCATGAAGCCATGACACTATGAAGTGGTAAATCCATGAATACAAGTCAAAGAAAATTCCAGAAGCCCCTAAAAGTGATGATGATGTGTCCACTTGAAGAATCCTTGAAGAGCCTCGAAGGATCCTTGACATAAGTGTATATAACTCCAAAGTGGTTCCCTTATGCCATAGATTTTAAGCATGGCCCTCACGGGATGAGATAACATGTGTTTGTTTCAACATGCCCACTTTGATTTGTACATAAATGGATCCTTTAGGGAGCCTACAATATCTCCAAGATACATATTACAAGCCTACATATGTCCAAGATAAATATTACAAGATGGAGATTATTGAAAGTATTATTTTTGGTCAATTTGGATATCCTATCTTTGAGGGAATTTTTACCTTAAATATATAAGTCAAATGGGAAAAAATGTTACATGGTTGGAAATATTATTCTTAGACCTTTCCTATGGTATATGGAAGTCCCTATAACTCCCTAGCAATGAGGAGATATGCGTTTTTCCATTGGACAACCCAACTAGAAAATTGAGGCCAAATCAACTAATTTTTGGGGACAAAATTACTATAAATACATGAAATCATTTCACATTTTTAGTGTAACCAACGAAGATATCAAGTCTGAGGTGCACTCAAGGTGTTGGGGTGTCTTTTTGGTTTTCAATAGAAGTCTAATGGATTCTCTTAAGGTATTTCTTATTCTCAAGGTATGTTATAAGGTTTTGATGTTTTTGTATGCATTGTTATGAGGTTGTGATGTTTCCATATGCACTTCTATGAGGTTGTGATGTTTCCATGATATTTCCATGAGTGTATGTTCTAGTTAATGGATGTTTCCATTAATGGATGTTTTTGTCAGTGCATGATGCCATCAATGATTACATTTTGGGAATGATGCTATGAGGCTTGTTAGGGTTTGAAGGATTGTTTATGAAATGAAACATGCAGATGAATTCAGAAGTACTTTAAGTATGAAGGTATTCGATTGGTGATATCCTATTGATTTCATTATCAATTGAGGATATTAGTGTCTCTAGTAGGTTGGTGCCTACATCTTATTGAGTTGGTGCTCAATTGAGGAGATTGGTGTCTCCAGTAGGTTGATGCCTACATCTTATTGAATTGGTGCTCAATTGAGGAGATTGGTGTCACCAGTAGGTTGGTTCATACATATTGATGATTTTGTGCTCAAATAAGGATATTGGTGTGTCTAGTAGTTTGGTTCCTACAAACATTTATAAACGATATTTTTTTTTGGTTTTCTCCCAGTTGGGTTTCCACGTAAACATTATTGTGTTATGTGTATGGTTTTATGTGATTATGAATGGCATCATTAATGGTTAATGTTTACATGATGTTCTTAAGTTTTAAAATTATTACTGATTCACCCCCACCATTCTCAGTATTGGTGAATATTCCAACAATTGGTATCAATGCAGGTTCGTTTAGGAATAATCTAACCACCGGAAGGAAGATCATGAATATTCAGGAAGTTTTCTCTATAGATGGAGTTCCATTGTTCAATGGATCAAACTCTTCTCATTGAATCATAAGGATGAGAGCATTTTTATAGGCACAACGGTTTGACATTTGGATATYAACATTAGATGGTTACACTAGTCCAAAAGGAAGACCAAAGGGTGCAACGAAAAAGAATTTAAATAAAGACAATGCAATGGAATTGAACATAATTCTAAGTGGCTTATTAGAGTCTGAAAATAAAATAAATGAAGTTGGAAATAATTCATCAGCTAAACAACTTTGGGACAAGCTACAAGAAAACTACACAAAGAAAGCAATGCATGAATGTGTAGAAGATCAAAAGGAAGATACATAGAAGAAATAATAAAGATCAAATAAAATGGATGACAACCCAAATGAACATGGAATTGATGAATCAAATGAATAAAAGGTGAAGGAAGTCAAATCAAGTATTATTGTCGTAATAAATTAAATCCTTCTGATATTAGATGTGCCTATGCAAATAAAACCAGTTTTGACAAAGATGAAAGAAAAATCAATGCCTCGAAAGAATAAGAGAACGATGAAGTACAAGTTGAAGTAGAACTTGAATGGGATCTGGTTAGTGCTCTAGATGATTGGAGGAATGCAAGGGAGAAGAAAAAAATGATAAAGGAACAATTGCAGAGGTATCAAGAAAATAATACATTGCTAGAAGAGAAGCTAAGTGAGAGCGAAAATACTGTCATTATTTTAAAATCATAGGTAGAAGTGGCTAAGAAGGCTGAAGAAACATTGAAGAATCAATTAGAAGAGAAATATACCCAATGAAGCATAAACTTGAAAAATGTTATGATTCAAATAGAAGAGGACAATAAAATTGAAGAAGTCCTAAACAATTAGCTAAAAGAGAAGGAATAAATCTGTCAAGAAAGAGAACTTGAAATTTTTTCTCTAAGAGAAGAAGTGAAAAGAACAAATTCAAAAAAATTGAAGTTTGAGAAGAGTTCATCAACATTAGAAGACATCCTCAATCAACAAATATTTTCCAGGGACAAGATAGGTATTGAGTATGTCCACAAGAAGAAACACATTGAAGAAGAAAAGAGTTCCAAACTACCAAGGAAGACTGAAGAAAGACCTAAAGGTCACACAAATGGCTTAAAGGATTCCAATAGCAGAGTAAAACACCATGATCAACCAAGACATCAAAATAAATCATCTCAAAGACCTCCACTTCAAGGAAGATCAACCACTCCCATTTATGAAAGTTTTTTGCTCAGTCGATATTTTTCTTGGAACAATTATGGGGATAAGGCTTTAAAGTGTAGAGCTTATGGAATAAATGTTTAAGAAAGAAATAGTCAAGTAAGAGGCATTTATATGGCCCTATATAATGTTGAATGTTACAAATTCCATAACTATGGACACATATCTTGTGACTGTAGAAGCATGATGACGTATTTCATGAAATAAAATACTCATATCAGATATAAGAAGGTTTGGAGAAGAAAAAAAAATAATAAGAACAATTCAATGGAGAATTCTCAAAGGACACACCGACATGAATTGTAGAATTGACTAATAATGATAAATCTACAAGTAAAAATGTAGGTGTTAGGATAACAATTTATGATCTCACAAAAAAGTACCAATATACATTATTCTAAACTATTTGGCATAGAGACTCCTGGTATCGTGGATAATGTTGAGGGGGAGTCTAAGTAGCAGGAAATGAAGACCAAATAAATGTGGACTATGTTAATTCCTNAATTTATGATCTCACAAAAAAGTACCAATATACATTATTCTAAACTATTTGGCATAGAGACTCCTGGTATCGTGGATAATGTTGAGGGGGAGTCTAAGTAGCAGGAAATGAAGACCAAATAAATGTGGACTATGTTAATTCCTAATCATGCATATTATTGAATCAACAACCCTAAGACAATTTGAAGGAATTAATGGCAATCTTTTCAAGGATTGTTTGGTTCGTCTTTGAGAGGCATTGTGAAGCATTATAAGAGAGCCTTGTTTGAATTTTGGAAGTGAAGACTGGTTGGTCACAAATATAGCATTAAAAGAAGGAACCATTGATGACCAAAGGGAGAAAAAAAATGAGTTAAATGACAATAGATGAAAGCATGAAGATAGGGGGAGCAATAGAATAAGAAATAAAATCATGAAATTCCAAAGGGGGAGCAACTCTTTATCCTAGATGTAAAAGGGGAGAGAAACATATTTTTGGTGATAGGGGGACTCACATGATAAAATAAAAAATGATCCCTTTTCTATTGATGTCAAAGGGGGAGAGAAACAAAGTTATGGATAGAGTAAGCATGCATCACTGCAAAAGATAGAGGGTGTTGCCATCAATGACATAGGGGGATATTGTTGAGAAAATGTTGTCAATGATGTCAAGGTGGAAATGATGACGATGACATGGAAATGATGATGAGGATGTAACAATGATGATGATGATGATGTGACAATGATAGAGTAATATTGTTTCAGAAATATTGATGAATCCTTGAAGACATGAAGTCATGAAGCCATGAATACAAGTCAAAGAAAAGCCTAGAAGCCCCTAAAATTGATGATCATGTGTCCACTTGAAGAAGCTATTGGATTACTGAGGG
>SNQJ01S0025805.1:3983-19895 GCA_010110895.2 Picea sitchensis
AATACAAAAACATTCATTTCTTAAGTTACCAAGCACCTTTGGTCTACAACCACAAAGGGTTTCTTGGAGTGATAACACATATGACCTCTCATCTCATCCTTCTTTCCAAACAAACTTTACAAGGTGGTCAATATTGCATTTGGAGTCTTACATGCGGAAACATGAAACCATAAATTAGTTGAAATCAATTCAAGAAGAAGTCAAGTGGCCTCATCCATTTGGTTCTCCCATCTGGTTTTCTCAATTGTTGATGTAGGTTTTGTTTCTGTCCCCATCGTTAAATTATATACTCATTTCCTTTTGAGATGGAATTCAGCCTTGGGATTCCAATCAAAACAATTGTATGGTGTGAGGATTACCACCAAGTTTGACTAAAGTATTGGTGTTATATCCCGATCTCTCACTATTCCTAAGAAACCCTAGAATTCACTCTCAATCTGCAAGTGAAAAATTTGAGAAATCACTACAGAAAGGGCACATCAAATGGAAAATTCTTATCGATTTTAGGAGGTGATCTTTCGGCTTCTTTTATGAGAAAACGATTAGGAATTTATCCAAATGGTTAAAAACCCACTTGTAGAATGGGTGGATTTACTTCTCACAAGGGTCATTTCCTCATAAATTTAATATTTTGGGATAAATCACTACAAAAGGGGCACTTTTAAGAGGTGGTCGCCCCTTCCTTTTACACACAGAGTGAACAGGTCCTAATGGTCGCCCTTTTCTAGTGTATAGGGAGTGACCCTGATAGAATGTGGGAACACTCAAATGTTTTGAGGTGGTCACTCCTTTGATGAAGACATAGAGCGAAACAATCCATGTGGTTTCTCTTTCCTAGTGTATAGAGACCGACTAGACCCTTTATTCTAGGAGCAATCGGTCGCACTTTGCTAGTGTATCGGGCACGACCCTGTCTATTACACGTATTTTACTCATCGAAAATCTAATTTTCCTTATTCTTTGGCTTGTATGGCTTGCTCCAAGCAGCGTAGCTATGATACCATGTCAAATTTTCATAGAAACCTGCACAGGATATCTAGCTAAAGCAAGTACAAACACATATTATCAAGAAAGGATGAGAGATTCAATATGGAATAATGAGAGAATATATTCACACTACTCCAATGAGTTGATCAATGATGATTGATGATGATCAATATCATCAATATGATACAATCAATTAGTGGAATACAGTCATACATAGGGAAAAAATTCTATAATTAAGAAAAGAAATCAAGCAATTAGCTTTCCTTCGGAATGCATGAATGCATAATAGTGATGGTCTAAATAGAAAGTCCTAAAATAGAACTAGTCAGCTAACTCACATTGAAATAGTGTGTCTAAAAATAGTAATTTCTCCAATATTTTTCACACCCTAGCACAAACACCTACGTTGATTTTTGGTTGGCCTTGGAGAGTTTATCTCTCCACACCTAATCCAAGGCCCTAGACTAAGCTTTTACTAGACCCTAGAAAAAATGTTACTAATATATTTTATATTATCATTTTCGTTTTAGGGGATTTTCTTACTCCAGGAACAAAAGTGCAACTAGTGTTGTCTGAGACTCTTGTAAAAAAGAAACTAATTAGAACACTGGAAAATAAGATTTTACACTAATTCTATAAATGAAAAAGAGTTTCAAGAAAAAATCATGAACAATCCTTCAAAAACTTGAAATGAAAAGTTTTCTCTATTTGATGCAAAAATGCATAATGCAACTTTGTCCTGAATGTGATAAAAGTAAAGGAAGAAAACAAACAAGTATTCTTTACCTTTTAAATTCTTTTCAAGATGAGAAGAAAACAAAAGCCTATACTAAGACCTTTTTCTTCTTCAAATATAAAATGTAAACAATGCAATGTAACATGAAAATGCATCTAAGAAGCTTGTTTTCTTCTTCTTTTTGAATAAGAAGAAGAACATAAGGGAAGGGAAGAAAAATATTAAACTTAACCACAACTCTTTTTATTTTTTCTTTGGATTTTGAAATGAAAACCTAAGGAGCACAGTAAATAAAATTTTATTTTCTTGTCAAAGAATACAATGAGAGAAGGAGAACATCCAAGAGACTGACTCTGGTCCTAATTCACTGCTAGAAAGAATGGATTCACTAGAATCCAAAGGAGAAACCAAAGCTTAAAATCACACCTTCAACCTTGATAAAAGACAGAAAGAGACAAAGAAAACTATACAAGAGGGTTTCTTTAAAATTTCATAAACAATATGATTCTTAAATCTTGTCCAAAAATAGTTAGCAGACCTCTCTGACACTCAGGAGGACCTCAGAAACCAATGGTTTCCTACAAGAAATGATTTTATTTTTTAAAACTCTTCAAAAGAATAGACACGCGTTTTATGCACAGGAAGCCTATGTATGTATGTGGGTTGGGTTAAACTCATGGCACATGTGTACACTGGAAGGTTATAAACCAGGGTGCATATATGACCGAACAAAATAAAAAATAGATAAAATTTAGAGTGACCACCCAGATCAGGGAAATGGATAAACACCTAGAAGGTGACCAAAGACTCTCATAGACTCAGAAAGAACATAAATAAATAGGAATTCAACCCAAAAAGAATATCCTAAAAATACCCTAGAGATCTTCCCCAGTGGAGTCACCAATTCTTCTTTGGGGGTGGATCCCCCTAATTAGGGTCTAGTGACTAGGAAGAGAAATGACACCTTAAAATACAAAATTAATCCTATTCCACCCAAATATAACAAGACCTAATGAAAATTAAGGAAAGGGAGGGAAAATGAAGGTATGCACCTTAATTCCTTTTTTTTGTAGTAGATACTTTCATCTCGTTGTTTGCTCTTGGTTTGCAGGCCTCCTCCCAATGCTGACTTAAAACAACTTCAGAGAACAATATAAAACAACATATGCATAATCACCAAGATCATTTAAATGCCTAAATATTCATGAAAGCGATTTAGAAACATAAACACGAAGACACATAGATTTGGGACAAGAAAATGTTCTTTTATTGAAAACAAGATGATAAGATACAACCTTAATCTTGCCAACACCACTCCACGAACCTCGTCTAGGTTCCTCTAATTAGACTCCAATTGCACCAATCCCAAAGTGATATCCTCACAACCAACATGCCAATAGAAGGAAATGGATGGATTGCATGAGGAGGATGGATGATTGGGAATGTTGAGGATGAATACTCTGAACAGGATGCAAAGTCTTGGAATGAGAGAGGGAGAAATTTTGGCAGAGTTCACTTGCCTCTTTTTTCATATCTTCAAATGACCCCCCTGGGAAACTTTTTATATGGATACATAGTGGTTATTCGCTTGTCAGAAAGGGATACTATAGGTAAAATGTTTTTACAACTCAAAATATCCTGTAAAATTCACTGGAAAGCACGAATTTTATTTATTTTTCACAACTTTTGAGAGTACATGTGGGTTGTTAGGTATTTAGGTCATGTATGTACACATGCTTCATGTGTATCAAGGTGGGTACACCATACAAACATATGTTTTTTAAGAATAATCTCAGCAAAAGCAGTTGGAAAATGTGTAAATGAGTAGGCCAATGTAAAAAATGCATAGTAGTGGCATTTTAGACTATAACAAATTCCATTTTTCCAATGGACAAGGCTCTCTAGATTCTTAGAAACCCATAGGGGTTCATTGTCCCATAGTTGGATATGAATGTTGATCTACTTTTTTTTATCATTGTTATTTTATAAAGGTCCATCCATAGTCATTTTTCTTATCTCTTGTATATCCTATACTTATCCATTTTTCTTCAAAAATGCAAGTTGCGAAGCAAGCTACCACCATGTCCACAAGTTCGCAAGTCCATACTTAGTCTATTTTACACCCCTCCAAATGTCAAACAATTACAAGTTTTCTATGTTGTGGAAGTGTTGTTGTAGAAGGATACAATATCCCTCACCCCGCAAATTATCACGCCCTGCAACCCACAAAACCACAACACTAAAAAATACCTTTCCCATTTCTGCAGCACTCAAAATGCACATTTTTCATTTTTGACACTTAACTTATTCTTGAATGCATATGTGGGGTCCTAACTTTTTTTCCATAGAGGAGTACCATCTCTTTAAAAATGAATTGGGATTTACCTTCGTGATGTCATTTTAAAGAGCTTAAGACAACCTTTTATATCAATAGTATTTTAACAGTGGATCTCGTAAGATGCACCAAACTGTTAAATTGTGAACTATTCAAAATGGTGTCATTCTTTTTACAACACTGATAATTTTTTTGTAACTAAAGGCACTGATGGGTTCAATCTTTTATTGCAAATTAAGCAATGAGATGTGTTAATAAGAACATATTGTTTCTATCTTGTTATTGGAGAACCATAATTTTGTTTTGTGGTGCATTGGGTTTTGTAGAGAACCAATGATGGGGCGTCTAATAATATGCCCCAGAATTCCAATTCGTTCAATATTTTTTCTAGTGTGGTTATCTTAACAACACTAGTGCATTTGGTTAACAAGGAGGCACTTCTATGCTAAACTTTATGGCTCACAATCATACCAATGCGCTTGGTTAAACTTAAAGAACTAGTGCACCAGTTTTTCTCGAGCAATGGAAAGTTTTTTAGGAGTGTGGTGTCTTTCATAACACACTGGAACCGCTTGGTTAAACTTAAAGAACTAGTGCACCGCTTCGAGCAATGGTGCTTTTAGAGCAGGGTGTCTTCTATAAACACACCGAACTGGGGCCTCACGAAATATGCACCTCTATGTTCAATTTTTAAAACTTATTGTGGTGTTTTTCCTTTAATTGCACCAGTGTATATTTTTGGCTCTTACGCACCTGTGTTCCTCATGTATTGTTGCATCACTACATGTTTTAGTGATGTCTCCCATAAGATGCATCGCATTGATAGATTCTGAAATATTCAACCCAGTGACATGCTCTTTACAATACTAGTGTGTTTGTTGGACTTATGGGCACTGGTAGGTTAAATTGTTTTATTGAACCTTATATGGTGCAATGTACTAGTATGGACGCATCAATGCTACCATGTTATTAGAGAACCAATGTTTTCTTTAGTGGTGCATTGTGAATAATAAAGAACTGACAACAGGGCATCGAATGAGATCCACCACTGAGACAATTCGACCAATTTGTATCCTAGTGTCGGTTTGTTAACAACACTGGTGCATTTGGTTAAAATGGTTTCACCACTACAATAAATTTTATGAGCTATAAACGCAGAAGTGCACTTAAGAAAATGGAATGCACCAGTGCTCCCATGTTCCAAGATCACTGAAATGTTTTTTAGTGGTTTTTTTTATTTATAACACACCAGGTGTGGGGCATAACAAACAACGTCGCATCGCTCAAGGGGTATCACAAAAGTTGCATCTCCTTGTTTTTTAAATTTATTGTGTTGTTCTTCCTTGAATGAAAGTGGTGTGTATTGTTATATTAGATGTATCAGTGGTGCTTATTACTATGAATTTTTCACATTACACACTACTTCAAGGTGAAGCAAAGGGTTCAGGCACCCCATGTAAAATTGGAAAAAAAATAACCAAATTTGAAGCTAAATTCAAATTTTAATCGAATGAAAATGAAAATGGAAAGGTAATAAAAAATTTACCTGACCTCTTATATCTTGAGGAGGGATGGTTCCAAGTTGAGAGAAAATGAAAATTCATGGTAATTTCCAAAATTTGGAAATGTGTGGAATCTACCAGTGAAGCTCTGCAACTCGTTGTAGAGCACTAAAAATAGGGAATAATTGGGAGAGTGAGAAATGGTGCTTGATTGAGAGTTTATATGCACATGATGAAGTGTAAGAATGAAAATTGGTTTGGTGATTTTTTTTCAATGTTAGAAGATCTTTTGGATAAAAACTGTAACGACCCCACTATTACGACAACCAACGATGTACAACAGGTCAATTTTTTTTTTCTTTTAGTCTTGCATTAGGAAATTAAACATCATAATAAGCGCAACATCATCGACACATCAATCACATATCTCACTATTTAAATATTTGTTGCACACTAGAGTAAACAATTCAAGAACATTCACAAGCCAGCTTAATTAAAGTGTGAGATAAAACTAATGACTAATCAGTCATGCAAAACATAATTAAGGCATAGTGTAGTCAACACAATTCAACAAAATTCCAAGGCACGCAAGGATTATGACATCTAAACTATCAGTCGTTAAAATAATTTATTTTCATGGCGCAAGAAGTAAAAACCAACCACCATTCATTAAATTGACTTTTCATTTCGCGTAAATAGTAATTAGCCCACAATCATTTATTACCTTAAATTTTTCAATGCACGCAAGAAGAGAAAAAACTAAACATTACACAATACACTAGTCAAGCATGCATTTAATCTGATTAGTTAAATTTAAACATGTATCCTCACTAAAAAAAAGCGCGCAATCATCCCAAAATTAATCATAGTGATCCACGACACCAATAATCATCGAATAGATTCAATGTGTGAGTAATTCAATCAATTAAATTAAATAAAAAATCATCATTAGCATCTAAGATGTGTGTGTGATCCAAGTATTGAATTGGATAGAAATAAACATCATTACAATGTGCACAGTTAAGCTAAGCACTTAGGAGTTCCTGCATCGACATAGCTACTTTGTGTGCACGTAATCGAAAGCGTAATCAATTGATTTTATGCCACAATTAGTAAACTAAATCCACCATCATCCATACATCATATTTAATCAATGTGTAAGGTAATTACCAATTTATAATCCAAGGTGTAAGAGAATCATTACTAAACCATCCTACATAGACATAAGATAAGGCACAATGTAGTCAACTTTATTTTATTGCACAAAGGAAATCCAAACACATAACTAAACATGCATCAACAATAATCAAGCACTCCAATAATATTATTACCTTATTACAGCATGATCCATGGTGCAAAGGTACTCATCTAAAACTTAATTGGTGCAAGAGCTAAAATTCCTAAACAACATATGTCATTCATTAATCTAGAAGTGCAAGAGTGAGCGGCGTATTTTAGATGGAGCAAGAGATGATAAAATCGTAATCAATTAATTGTCTACATTAATTTGATGGGGCAAGAGTAATCGACTTTAATTTAAAAGAAACAAGGTAAATTTCCACTTTAATTCACAGCGCAAAAGCAACGAGCTATTTAAATTCAAGGCGCTCAATTAACAAAACAACTTAAATCCAAGGTGTTTGTGCATTCTAAATACTGAGTTAAACATAGAACCACAGTTCGTTTGTGACGCACGACTAATTAATATGAATTAAATGAATCACCCTTAAATAGTTTACACGAATCTATTTATTACAAGCTTAAACAATCCATTTAAGGTTCTAATAAGAAAGGGATGTGGGAGAAGTTTGAAACAAGGACAAAAGCTAAGCGCTTACTAGGAAGAAAGTGTATTTTTGTACATTTAGGTCCCTTAGTCTCCACTATCTCACAAGAACACGAGAACTAAGTAGCAATCCCCTAGATAATAATTCGTAAGACCCCTTTGTGCGCTTTTCTATGCTCAAGAGACAAAGGGATAAAGTCCTTTTACCTCCGTGGGAAGGTTCCACAAGAGACCACTCCCAAAAAAAATCGGCCAGGTGTACTAAGGTAGTTGAGCAAGTATCTTGTGGAGGACATGGATTTAAATTCGCTGAGAGGTTGATTTACCAAATCGGTGTTGCTGGGGATGTAGCCAGGCAGTATTAACGCGCTGGGCGGAGTTATGTGCCAAAAGCCAGAGAGAATTCTTCAAGAGAATGCCGAATAGGAACATCTGGAAACAAAACTGTCAAGACATCCTTCTCACAAGCAGAGACTTCAAGGGATGACATCCAAATCTAGTTTCAACAACACAGAGAGGGTTTTCCTGGCAACCCACCATCCAAGTCAGAGGAGAAAACACAGATCCTGCAACAAAAAGCAGAGAGGGTCTTTCCTGGAATTCCGCCATGCAATGAAGAGGAGAAAAAAGCATCTCATTCAGCAAAACGCAGAGAATAAGGGGTTACAAATTGCACGAGTTCCTTTATTTAACAAGAAACTAGCGCAGAGGTTTTAGGGGTCTACAAAGAACAAAATTAACAGTCGATCAATCAAATGTTGAGAAGGAGATTCAGACTCACCATTCGAGGGAGGCAAAATTAAGACAATCAGTCCGGTCGGAACCTGGAGACTTACCATGGGAAGATCATCGTTCCAATGGTTATGTGAGGCTTGGAGGTCGGGTCCCATCGCGCTTGATTTATGATCCTCCCTGCCATGATATGAAACAGAGTTTGGATTACTGTCAATTGCTTCATAACCAGTCGAAAAAGAAGTATCTGAGGAACTTAAGATTTCCCCAGGAAGCACGTTCTGCTTTGGATAGATTGGGATTTTTGGGCTGCGCTGGAGAGTGGAGGCGGTTTCGATAGGCACTTGGTTCTCCTCCACTAATCAAGTGTGAGTTGGGATGTGAAAGAATATGTAGGCTGGCGACCAAAATTTGTTGAAAAAGAGGAAGAAAAATCGCTGAAAGAAGGTAAAATTTCGTTGTGCAAGGAAGCATAAATGGTTGAGTGATGGAATAAGAATGCACTGGGAAAAATGGGGATATGGGAATCGGACTGAAGACTCTTCCAAACACAGAGAATAGGAAGCAAGGTTTCTGGGCAAGTTTTACACCAAAACGAGACGTAGGGAATAACGCAATCAAACGCTGAGAATACCCCACATATGTGTATAAATATCTAGAATAGTTTTTCTTTTAATTCTATCATAATAACATTATAAGCCAAGATTTCCAAACGAACTGATACAATCACCGTAGCAATACATTACAAGAAAGCTCATCATAATAGCATTTTATCCGAAACCATAACCATATAAGGATGCAATTGAATTTTAATACACTTGACATCTTTAACAGGATTACCGTAACCGACGCTGACTTGTTGATGTCCTTTGGCTTCTGTCGATCCTCCTCGCTCCCGCTTGCTAATTGCTGAGACCTCACTAGTACCTCCCAGCCAACGCTAGGGGTAATATTCTTTCCACGGAGCCCCCCGAGCCACAAAGGGGCCACGCACACAAACCAGAGAAAGCTAGCTCCCAGCTCGCCTCGCAAGGTCGAGTTACCACTCTCTATCCGAGCTGGGCATCCCAACTCCCAAAAGAAAAACCAGTCAAGAAAAATATCGGCATCGTAACATTACGCCTACCAGACATGATCCCTTCCCTTCTTATGCCATTTCTTTTATAGATTTTCCTTAGTGACTTGTTGCCAAACACACATTAAATTCTTTTTATTAATTTATCATTAGGAAATTTCTCCCCCGTACACTTGTCACCCGATCCCTTAGTTGAACCAGAAATTTATTTAATTAATTACTTTAAAATGCCAATTTTTCTCACCCACCTAAAAGTGTTCCTAAAAACGCTCCACGATGTCCCTTTATTCCCTTACATTCCGTTACTGACGCCTTTTTTTAATCCTTGTTGAGTTCGAAATTAGAGAGTTCTCTAGACTAAATTCCCTTCTATGTTCTACATTCCTTTTGTATTTAAGTTTCCCCTTTTTGGTATAAATTTTAAATTAGCAGGTTTTGTACTTAGCCAACAATTAATCTTTTAAATAATTTAATCCTTCATTAAATTATTTATTTATTTATTTAATTTTCACCCCCATTTTCTTCATCCCCCCTTTATTACTTGATTAATTAAATTTTATTTTGAAAGACCTACTTAGACCTAGGCTTTAAATTCTTTAGGCTTAGCAAGAATTGTTTTTAAGGGAAATTTTATAATTATTAAACTTTACTCATGCAACAATTATCTTAAGGTTGACCAGGTTAAAATGAGATATTGTTTTCTAGGTACCTAGGTTCATTGACTCACGTGTGTTAAACCCGCGACGTGCCCTTAAAAATGCACTATGTGCTCCAAGGGTACCACTCGCCTACATTCATATTTCATTTATGCGACATGCCCTTCAATACGCACTACGTGCTCCAAGGGTGTCACTCGACGTTTGACTAATTTTGGTAGACATCAAACCCCTAGAGTCAATACTGTATCAGGTGACGTGTGGGAGACTAAGGGCCTCTAAGGAATAAGGACCCCACCTTATTGTGCGCCCCTTAAAATCATCGTGAGTGACTATCATAATATTCCCTCACGACATCATGGATCTCTCAAACTAGGTAATTGTTAACCTACAGTTCGAGCTATGACAGGAGTGCTAGTAGGATATGGAAGAGGTGTTGCCACACCTCTCCCTCAATATCTCTAGTTGTCGTGCATGACCCATTTACTGCAAATGAGAGTCTCATTAGCAAGCTATCGTCAGCCTACATCCATCAACAAAACATGTCAGTGATCCAAAATCAACATCATAATTTACCAGTCATATGTCACATATGCAATAACAAAAATAATCAAACGATAAAAAATCCACTCCCTGACTCGATATGGAGTCCAAGGAGGTCCATCGATGAAAAGCATCATCCTCAATCATTCTAGAGTCTTTCACACTCAACAGAAACCATTCAATAGAACCTGTCGACACATATATAATAAAATAGTGTATCATCGTATCCACAACATCATCATAATCCATATTAACAGAAAAAATCAATTAGATCATGAATAGGAGCACTTGCACAGAAGTGTCCTCAAAGAATAAGTCAAATCATGTGTGCGCAAGAGCGGGATGTTACATACACCCCTCTTGTTTTAAATTTCGTCTCGAAGTTTCACAATATACAAGTGAAGAAATAAAGTATCTCACAATATCTAAATGTCTAGCTGTCAACAAAAAATGGAAATTGCTGACACATATGATATTTGTACTCCCAGGTCGTCTAGTTTGGACTATAATTTCCCCCCTGGTCCTTGAGCTCATCGACAGTTCGATGTCGTAGTTGTTGAATGTGATGGTCCCAAATTCGGATTGGCTCTTGTGTGAGCGCACCCTCACACAACATCAACCAAGAACTCTATTCAATCACAAATGTAGGATCACTGACCTAAAGTATCACACAAACATAATATAAACATCGTGCATTCACATGAAAGAATGAGGCACAAATAGTTGTTAGGCCTTTCATAGTTATGGTCATGAGATGTGCATTGAGAAAACCCTTCTACCAACCTTACACTTCTTCAGAACCTTTTTCATATCGTTTTTACTTGTTCTTCCATTTATTGTATTGCTTCTGGTCCTACTAGGACCCCATCCTCGAGTCTATCCTATCTCAAAGGAGTCTGATATGGTCACCCATAGATAAACTCAATGGTACCATCTTAGTGATACCTCGATGGTTGTTGTTTCATGCAAACTTGGCGAGTGGAAAGAACTATTCCCAACGTTTCTGTTTGTCCAACACACACATGCAACACAACCTTCCAAAATTTGGTTCGTTCATTCTATTAGCTCGTCTACCTCTGGGTGATACGTGATACTAAATTTAAATGGGGTTCCCAAGGCATCTTGGAAACCATTCCTAAATCATCCTGTAAACATCGATCCTCTATCGGATATGATCCTTTTGGTACATCTGGCAGTCTCAATATCTCGCTAATATAAACTCTAGCTATACCTGGCACCTGATGCGTCAGACTCATAGGAAAAAAATGTGAACTCTTCATTAGAGTGTCAACTATCACAACAATCGAGTCATGCCTCCTTGGCATCGGTGAAAATTCAACAGTGAAGTTCGTCGAAATGACCTCCCATGTTGATTCTGGAATAGTGTGTGGCCATAAAAATTCTGCTAGATTTCTATGTTCATCCTTCACCTGTCGACCTTCTAGACATCTCACCACGCAGTTGACGATGTCACCCTTTATCCCTTCCAGAAGAATAAGGGCTTAAGGTATATCCTCACCTTCATAACTATTGAATGAGCCATGTATATTGCTCTATGAGCTTTGTATAAAATCAAAACTTCTCAATTCGTCATTGGGCTATAAATAAATCTAGTTATGATATCTTAATGATCCAACGTTGTCCACAGTATATCCCTCAATTTTGGTACCAACATGGTGTTTTGTCCGATAAATTCATTAAACTATGGATACCAGTCATCGTCACGTTGTAAGTTATAATCCTTTCATGTAGATTTGTCTAAAGAGGTATCACCAAAATTGTGTGGGGTCTCCGACTCAATGCATATGCAACTCTGTTCATGTTCCTTTTATGTAGGTAATCTCAAAATCGTACTCGCTAAGCATTTCCAAACAACGCCTTTTTTGTGCGTTTAAGTCACTTGCGTAAAAATGCACTATAAACCATAGTGGTGTGTTTTTGTTTTTGTTTTTATTTTTCCAATTTCCATCTACTTAGGTAGTGTCCCCACACTCGACTATGCTTTGACATAGTAACTTATCGCAATGGAGAAAAAATGGCTCCTTGGGTCGCCAAGAAATCTCCCACAGCAAACCCTACTCCCAAGAAGGAGAAATAAGGAGGGGATAAGGCCAAGCAAACAATGCCAAAGACCGAGCCAGCACCCGCCGTTGCTGTCAAAGCTGAAAAGCCGAAGAAATCACCAGCTAAAACCAATGGAACGGAAGTGGTGCCTAACGCCGACAAGGTCTTTATGGCGAGCCCAACCGAGAAGGCACAACAACAACATGTGAAGCAGGCTCCCAAGAAGGAAACGCAGCCAGAACCCACAAAAGAAGCCTTTGTCAAGTTTCTAGCACCCCCAGGAGGGAAGAAAAATATAATCTCGTCGAGCAAGCTAGCAACTGGCATAGTAGCAACAACAACACTAGAGGAAACCCTAACACGGGAACCAACCACTTCGGCTCGGTTAAGAGCTGATAATGGAATGAGGGCGTGGAAAGTGTTAAATCCTAGATGCCAGCGCAACTTTGGTCTAAATCACAGGAGCCATTCCTCTTTAGGAGACTTCAGGGACCTTCTGCGCCTAGGGGATTCGAACAAGAACCCATCTAAGGGGGATACAAGTTCGAGGTTGCATTCTCACTATCCTGTTGAGGCTAGCTCTGTGATTGAGGCAAGCGTCCCTCTTTTTGTAAAGACCATCATCGAATCTTCACTCTGTTTGTGAGCCCAAGATTCAGATTTTGTTTTTAAGCTCAAAACCCAAGTTCACTAGGCCATAGGTATTCCGCCTAGTTTTCAAAGACTAATATTCGAAGGACGGTAGCTGGTTGATGGCTCTATGCTACGTGACTATGGGAATCTAAAAAATTCAACCATTTCACTCGCCCCTTGTCTACGTGGAGGAGCGCCTTCCTTCAATCATCCAAGCTCTTACAAGCATGCTATGAAAAAAGGGATCTCTTCTCCTTCGGGATCCAAGGCTGAAACTTCAGGAGTAAAGGAGATTTTTGGTTCTGCCTTCATTGTGAAGCAGTCTGCAGAACCCCCAACAACAAAAGTCGAATATCCCCACGTCTATGGCTATGCCTTTATCTACCAAGCAAAAGCCCTCATTTTTTTCTTCAACAGACTTTGGCCCTCTGCCCCTGTGTTAAGAGAATGGATTAACAAGACTTGGGCGTCAGAACATGAAGTATTCTTTTTCTCCAAAGGGTTCTTCATCGTCATCTTTTCCACAAAATTCGAACACTAATGTGTGCTAGAGAAAGGTCCTTTGTTCTAGGGCATATCTGGTCTTTCCATGCAGATTTGGTTCCCTGACTTCGATCCACTTACTATGACAACTATGCTTACACTGGTCTGGGCAAGACTACCCAATCTACCCCTGCATTTTTATTCTCCTTCTTTCTTATCTACCCTAGGAAATATGTTGGGTAGATTTATCAAGGCAGACATAGATCGAATATCGAAAGGCTTCATCACTTTCGCCCACATATGTGTTGAAATCAACCTCAGTCAAGGGATTCAGGATAGGATCCTTATTGACTGGACTGAGGGAGATCCGTACACACAGATGGTTGATTATGAGAACACTGGTTTCATATGTCGCTCTTGTCAGCAAACAGGGAACCTCCAGGCAACGTGTCCTCTATCCCCAACCCCTTCCTCGACCCCTGGATCACGGAAAAGCGCCAATGGCTGGAAAGTCCCAAATATTTGAAAAAGCTGCCCGAACCCTTCCTCTGACAACGAGAAGCATCACAAATATGCACCAACTACTCTACCTTCTACAACGCCTTCACAGCCTCCAGAATTTTCTAAACAACCAACTGCAGACCCAAAACACTAGCCCTCAGCTTCCGCACAAACTCTTGAAGCTCCATAAGTCCTAATTCCAATTCCATCATCTAAGTATTTGCACCAACCCCTCGAAAAGGAGGAAACACTTGACACAATCATTGCCACAACCCTGCCCCAGGGACTCAGAAGCGTCCCCATGAATCAAACAATTCAAACAGCGACAAAGAAGCACCCTTTGCTCCAGTAGCTCAAGATTATGGCATTTCCTCAGACAATCTCTCTTTGGTGGTGAAAGTTGTTGAGCCTATTAACTCCTCTAACTGGATTGATGTTCGTAAGAAAAAAGGTACAAAGGGACCTTCACAATGATTTGGCCCTTTCTCGCTTTCTTGTATTATTTATTCTTGTATTGTGGCTCTCTTTTAGCAGTTCTCTCTCTTGGGGGTCTTTCCCACTAGAAAATCATTGTATCACTTTGTACTTTCTACTGGATTGAATAGAAGGATTCTCATCTAATTTACATAAAAAAAGGTAGTGTCCCCACACTCTTAGGGCATACACAGTGGCTAATAACTCTAATTCGTGCACCGCATAGTTCTCCTCATGATTTATTAACTTTCTCGAGATGTAAGCGATCACTAGATAGTCTTGCATTAAGACTCTTCCTAAGCCTTCCTTGTATGTCTTAGTGCATACCAAGAATCCCTTGTCCACGCCAGGGACTTTTAGAATTGGCTTTGTCATCAACAACTCATTGAGCCTTCGAAATGCTTCCGCAAATTTCTCGGTCCACACAAACTTCTTGTTCTTCTTCTACAAATCCGTAATTATATTTTCTATCTTCGAAGAACTCTCGACGAATCGTCAATAATATCCCGAGGTGAAATCATGAAGGTGGGTTACACTTTTGCTTGTTTTATGAGAAAAAAAACTGTATTTTCACAAGTTATTTACGACATATAAAAGTATTTCTTTTATTTAGAATTTCACTTTACAGTAAAAAACAAACTTGTGAAGAATTGTGTTAGCTTTCCAATGACTATTTTTCAATTTTTTTTTATCACGATTTGATATGTCAATTTGACAATTGTTTAACAGTATGTTTCTTAAACATGAAATGAATGATAATGAGTTACTTATTTCTACAACAATGTATATATTATTAAACCTATGTTTTGAAGAAACAAAATATACTGAAACAATCTACAGAGACTCTATTTTATTATCACTATTATTTTGAATTTAACGGATGAATATTATAATTTCTGGAATTTTTTGAAGTTGACCAAGCTTAAAACGTTGCAGAGTTTAAATAAATGTTTTTCTACACCTTGTATCTATCTTAATTTTTACTTAAAACTAAAATTTAAGGATTATGAATATATTTTTTTCAAATTTTTTCACTGTATATTTTTTGAGATACCGATATTTCATTTCACCGAATCATAATGTCTGCTTAAAATATTATGTAGTGAGTTTTTTAAAAAATTGAATAAAATTAGATAAAAATAAAGAAAATGAAAACAAATTATACGAATTGAAAGTAGATTCAATTTTGGAAATGCTGGTGTCATTTTCGAAACCAAATTCTCAATGTTTGTAGGAGTCCAAAACCTCTGAAGTTTAGTTATGCTTGGGGCATTTCTCTGGTTTTGGTTTTCAGTTGCAATTTCATGTTTTCAGCCGAAAATATATTTCGGCCGAAAAATATTTTTTCGGCCGAAAGACTAATATCTAATGGAATCCGTTAAATTAAACAATTTCCAGATCTTTC
>SNQJ01S0025805.1:19905-35484 GCA_010110895.2 Picea sitchensis
ACTATTGAATTCATACTTAATTGAATTGAAGGAACTATTGAATTCATACTTAATTGAATTGAAGGAACTATTGAATTCATACTGTAAGAATTAAAATTATTTAATTAAACACTAGATTAATCACATCTTCCAATTAGACCAAAATTCTAATAACATAAACGAATGCTTTAATTCCAATCTCATAAACAATGACCAAATTTTTAATAACATAAAAGAATGCTTTAATTCCAATCTCATAAACAATGAACAAAATAATAGAAAACAATGTTTTGTCTTAGAATCTTATAAAACTAACCTCCTCAACTATAATTTATTTTACATTATCAGCCTCTTTTCACAATATCACATGATTATTTTGTATTTTAATAATTAGAAAATAAACACAAGCTGATTTACAATAACATTCATATTAACCAATTAACTAATAATAGATATGCTTACTTGGCTGTGGTGTTCCTACAGGTCTGGGAGCTGTTTGGAACACAACAAAAGTGGAAGCTGGATCCATTGTTGCAATATTTGGTCTTGGTACAGTTGGTCTTGTGATTGAAGAGGGTGCCAAAGCAGTTGGTGCTTCATGTATAATCGACATTGACATTGATTCCAACAAATTTGCAATTGCAAAGAATTTTGGAGTCACAGAGTTTGTGAATCCCAAAGATTCTGACAAGCCTATCCAGCAAGTCATCATTGATATGACCGATGGGGTGTTGACTACAGCTTCGAGTGTGTTGGAAATGTCAGTTTAATGCAAGCTGCCCTCGATTGTTGTCATAAGGGTTGGGGGACATCTGTCATTGTTGGTGTTGCAGCTTCAGGACAAGAGATATCTACTAGTCCATTTCAGCTGGTTACAGGACGTGTGTGGAAGGGTACTGCGTTTGGTGGTTTCAAGAGCCGTTCTCAAGTGCCATGGCTTGTTGAGAAGTATATGAAAAAGGAAATCAAAGTTGACGAATACATTACACATAATATGACGCTAGACCAAATAAATGAAGCATTCCATCTGATGCATGGTGGGAAATGCCTACGCATTGTACTGAAGATGCATGCTGAGTTAGGAAATCTCTAAGTATATTCAATTTTAGGTTGGGGTAACAAGCGCTTGCTTCTATGTCCTTATTTTAGAGACGTACATGTGACTTCAGTAGAGTTTTTATTGTTGTGACGGTTCAGTTAAAACTAAATAATATGGTTGCTTTGTGCATATAGTTGCCTCCTATTGGCACTGTCAAGATGGGACATCTTTCCATGCAGGTTTATCAAATGGCGGAAACATGGTTTATAGTTAATTAATGTTCTAAAATATCTATATTGCACATGATTGTGTCTTCCGCTTTGTAAAATTGCATTTCCATATGTTCTCTACTCGATTAATTATAGGCCTTTATATTCTCAGTGCTAAGCAAGTTTAGATTATTGCTTATAGCAACAGAACTTTCATAAACATTGGAATTTCATTAAAAAACCTAAACATAAAATATGCATGAAAAATACAATAAATAGGTGAGAATAACTTACCTCTAACCGACACTCTTGACCTCTCCACGACCCCTGCGATCTCGGCACCCACGACCCCTGCCACCTTGACGCCCACGACCCCTGCCACCTCAGCAACCACGACCAGTGACACAGACCTCTCGCGAGACAACGAATACGCGAAAAAAAAAGGCGTTCTAAAGCCGATGTGTGGCTAATATATAAACATTCTTTCGGCCGAAAGATAGTTCGGCCGAAAGCTAGTTCGGCCGAACAATAATTTTGGCCAAACTATCTTTCGGCCGAACAATGTTTCGGCCGAACTATCTTTCGGTCGAAAACGTATTGCCGGAAAGAAAATATCCGGTCGACCAAATTTATACACGCAAATCGAGGGCACGGTTATTGCTCCATTCGATTTGACGTTTATGTTTTCGACCGAAAACTAGTTCGGCCAAAAATAATATCTTTCTGCTGAAAAATATTTTTAGTTTTGCCGAAAAAAGGTTTTTCGAAATTTTGGAGACCAGATTGTCACGAAAGTGTAACCCACCTTCGTGATTCCACCCCCCGCTAAACCTATGAAGCTACACACTTTAGGGACATTTGTTGGCGTAGGCCACTCCACAATAGCCCCTACCTTCGATGGATCCACAATGATGCCTTCGTCGGAGATAACATTCCCTAAGAAATGAATCCTCGATAGATTTGTGACCGCTTCCCATAATTTTTTCTCTCACAACACTGTAGTAACAAGCGTAAATGTTCATCTTGGTCATTCGTCATCCGAGAAAATATCAAAAAAATTTCAAGGAATACTTGAAGGTATTCAAGAAGAGTCTCCATGACCCATCCTTCTTTTGTATGAAATTAATAGGAGCACTCCAAGGAAATACACTTGGATGTATAAGTCTTAGGTCCAACAACTCCTTCAGTTTCACTTTCAACTCCTGTAACTCAAGGGTTGACATCCGATAAGGATTTCTTGCCATCGGTTCAATTCCAGGTTTTAGGTCGATGGTAAATTCCATCTTGGCTTCGGGAAGCACACCTAGTAATTCTTCTGGGAATCATGTCTACAAAATATCGAACTATTGGAAGGTATTCTAATACTTTCTCCATGCCCTTGACGTTTGACGTTAAGTATGCATATAAATTTCATTCTTTCTCGTGCTCTCTTGTAGCTTTAGGGAAGAGAATAACCTCTAGGATACTCCACGTTTTCTTCCTATAATCACACTTCTCTTTCCTTCATCGTCAGTCCAACTCAACTACCTCATCTCACCATTGAGTATCTCATCATGTGATTCCCATCAGTCCATATTGATCACGTCGTCGTAAGATCTTAATATCATGTCATAGTTCGGACTTCGTTACACTATCCCTAGATTAAAGAAACAATTCATACCCCTTCCTCCAACCATCCAGTTGGAGCCCAAAGTCATTTCAATGAATATAAACTTGTTGAGTCGAATTCCCTTACCTAAAACCCTTTAGCATGGTAAGAAATAGATCTATCTGAAGCACCAAGATATATCAAAAATACTTAAGGTCTAGTCAATGATGGTACCTGTCGTCTCAAGAACATTAAACTGGTGCTCGTCCCGATGGTTAATCACCGTGGTCATGAAACTTGTGGTTCTTTCCTATCTCCACAACGATAGTGTGTCCTGTTGACCTGGCCACTTTGGCCTTTTCAACCAAACAGTCTTGCTGGTAAGATGGCTCTCCATATGACCAACGCTCATCTCTGGTCTAGCCTCCTGAACATGAAGTAAAAGTCGCTATCCTACCATCCTAAGATCCTATTCTATTAGTTGAAGCCTAACTGCAGTTGTTGGCGGCGGTCCCCTGTAGGGGTTCTTCTGTTGAGGAACCCATAGTCATGGTGTCGAGAACAAGGGTTCATTAGATGTATCTTGCCACCAAGATGTCTTGTCAGGTTGGCATCTGATGTCGTTGTGCACCAAATGTTGTTAGTCCTGACGGTTTTGTAGGAGTCCTGCCCTGACTCCCACAATCAATTATTCCTTAGCTATGAGTCCTACTGGACTGCATTGTGCAACGTCCGAGGAATTTAGATCCTCACCTTCACACAAAAGTTGGATTTGAGGCCGATCACGAACCCACTGATCTCCAACTTCTCTATGTTCAGCTATGGGGCATACCAAAGTAGCTCCATAAATCTGGTCTCATAATTTGGCACCATACGACCACCCTATCGTAAGCCATTGAACTCATCCATCTGGCACTCAAAGAATTCCTCTAACAATTACTTATCCTGGAACTGCTCCTCGAACCATTCCTCTAACAAGGATTCAATGGACATGTTTAGCTGAGGTAGGGGTGTCTTCCTCCATAGAAGAGTGCTCCCCTTTAGCTAAAGACCTCCTATGCAGACCTTCGTGTTGGAGGTTGAAATAGAGAAGTGCGAAGCACAATGCCTAGCTCTCCATCCATGACTCGACGACTGAGCCATCTGTGGCACTTATGGACTCGGGAACTTAACCCTCTCAAGTTTTTCTTAAAATCTACCAGTACTGGTTGGGGCACACTATGGACCCTCAGGGATACAAGCTCCCTAGCCTTATCTCAGCAGAGACGGTTAGTTAAGGCCTTTGACATTTCCCTCGAAGGACCCTGTCAGACCCAACGCATCCCACGCATAAATATGCTCATGCTCAAGACGTGTTCTTCTCCTTAGGGGTTGGACCCCTCTGGCATGGGTGCTATTGGAGGCATCGTACCTCCTCCCCTGGCACCATGTCACGAATGTCTATGGCGTCCTCTAACCGTGATTACCACAAAGACAAGTTAATAATTCAATTAGCGTTGAGTAAAAATCAAGGGCTTAATTCAGTGGAAGTCATGGTTATCCACAGTCCCAGGGTTGAAGCCGCTCTTATACCATATGTAACAACCCCACCATTACGACAAGAACCGACGTACAACAGGTCAATTTTTTTTTTCGTTTAGTGTTGCGTTAGGAAATTAAACATCATAATAAGAGAAACATCATCGACACATCAATCACATATCTCACTATTTAAATATTCATTGTGCACTAGAGTAAACAATTCCATAACATTCGCAAGACAACTTAATTAAAGTGTGAGAGAAAACTAATGACTAATGAGTCATCCACAACATAATTAAGGTGTAGTGTAGTCAACACAACTCAACAAAATTCCAAGGCGTGTGGGGATTATGATATCCAAACCATCAGTCATTACAATAATTTTTTTTCATGGCGCAAGAAGTAAAAACCAACCACCATTCATTAAATTGAATTTTCATTTTGCACAAGAAGTAATTATCCCACAATCATTTATTACCTTAAATTTTTCAATGTGCACAAGAAAAGTAAAAACTAAACATTACACAATAGACTAATCAAGAATGCATTTAATCTCATTCATTAAATTTAAACATGCATCCTCACTAACAAAAACACACAATCATCCAAAAATTAATCACAGTAATCCATGGCGCCAATAATTATCGAATAGATTCAATGTGCGAGGAGTTCAATCAATTAAATTCAATCACAAATAATTATTAGCATCCAATATGCACGTGTAATCCAAGTACTGAATTGGACATAAATAAACATCATTAAAATGTGCAAAGTTAATATAAGCAGTTATGAGTTCCTTCATCCACATAGTTACTTTACGCATGAGTAATCAAAAGCGTAATCAATTGATTTTATGGCGCAATTAGTAAACTAAATCCACCATAATCCATACATCGCATTTAATCAAGGCGCAAGCTAATTACAAATTTATAATCCAAAGCGTAAGAGAATCATTACTAAACCATCCTACATAGACATAAGATAAGGCACAATGTAGTCAACTTTATTTTATTGTGCAAATGAAATCCAAACACATAACTAAACATACATCAGCAATAATAAATCACACCAATAGTCTTATTACATTATCACAACATGATCCATGGCGCACAGGTTCTCATCTAAAAATTAACCGGCACAAGAGCTAAAATGCCTAAACAACATATGTCATTCATTAATCTAAAAGCGTGAGAGTGAATGACGTATTTTAGATGGCGCAAGAGGTGATAAAACCTTGATTAATTAATTGTCTACATTAATTTAATGGCACAAGAGTAATCAACTTTAATTTAAAATGCGCAAGGTAAATTTCCACTTTAATTCATAGCGCAAAAGAAACCAACTATTTAAATTCAAGGCATGCAATGAACAAAACAACTTGAATTCAAGGTGTGTGTGAGATCTAAATATTGATTTAAACATAGAACCACGGTTCTTTTGTGAAGCATGAATAATCAATATGAATTAAATGAATCACCATTAAATAATTTACAATAATCTATTTATTACAAGCTTAAACAATTCATTTAAGGTTCTAATAAGAAGGGATGTGGCAGAAAGAATTTTCCTTAAGTTTGATACAAGGCAAAAATCTAAGTGCTTACTGGGAAGAAAGTGTATTTTTGTACATTTAGGTCCCTTAGTCTCCACTATCTCACAAGAACATGAGAACTAAGTAGAAATGCCCAAGATAATAATTCGTAAGCCCCCTTTGTGCGTGTTTCTATGCTCAAGAGACAAAGGGATAAAGTCCTCTTACCTCCATGGGAAGGTTCCACAAGAGACCGCTCCCAAAAAATCAGACAGGTGTACTAAGGTAGTGGAGAAAGTATCTGGTGAAGGACAGGGAATTAAATTCACTGAAAGGTTGATTTACCAAATCAGTGTTGTTGGGGATGTAGCCAGGCGGTATTAACGCGCTGGGAGGATTTATGTGCCAAAACTCAGAGCCAAAACGTCGGATAGGCACATCCGGAAACAAAACTGTCAAGACATCCTTCTCACAAGAAGAGACTTCAAGGGATGAAATCGAAATCTAGTTTCAACAACGAAGAGAGGGTTTTCCTGGCAACTCGCCATGCAAGGAAGAGGAGAAAACGTAGATCGTTCAACAAAAGGTAGAAAGGGTCTTTCCTGGAAATCCGCCATGCAATGAAGAGGAGAAAAAAATAGTTTGTTCAATAAAATACAGAGAATAGGGGGTTACAACTCAAAATAGTTTGTTCAATAAAATACAGAGAATAGGGGGTTACAACTCGCACGGGTTCCTTTATTTAACAACAAACCAACGTAGAGTTTTTAGGGGTCTACGAAGAACAAAATCAATAGTCGAGCAATCAAATGTTGGGAAGGAGGTTCAGGATCGCCATTTGAGGAAGGAGCAATTAAGTGAATCAGTCCGGTCGGAACCTAGAGACATACCATGGGAAGATCATCGTTCCAATGGTTATGCGCGGCTTGGAGGTCAAGTCCCATCGCGATTGATTTACGATCATCCCCGCCATGATATACAACACAGTTCGGTTTACTGTCAGTTGTTTCAGGACTATTCAAAAAAGAAGTGTCCAACTAAGGTATCACCTCACCGACAGAACTGGTGAAATACCCTAAAGGACGAGAGGAACTTATGATTACCTCAGGAAGCACGTTCCTCTTGCAATAGATTCAGATTTTTGGACTGCGCTGGAGAGTGGAGGGGGTTTCGATAGGCACTTGGTTCTCCTCCAGTAATCAAGTGTGAGTTGGGATGTGAAAGACTTTGTAGGCTGGTGACTAAAATTTGTTGAGCAAGAGGAAGAAAAATCGTTGAAAGAACGTAAAATTGTGTTGTGCCATGAAGCATAAATGGATGAGTGATGAAATAAAAATGCACTGGGAAAAAGGGGGTTATGGGCATTGTCATGAGGACTCTTCCAAACGCAAAGAACATGCCACAAGGGTGTTGGGAAATTTTTACACCAAAAAGAGATGCAGAGAATAACACAATCAAATGGTGAGAATACCCCATATATGTGTATAAATATCTAGAATAGCTTTTCTTTTATTTCTATCATACTAAAATTATAAACCAAGATTTGCAAACTAAATGATACAATCACCGTAGCAATACATGACAAGAAAACTCAGTGCAATGAAATTTTATCTGAAACCATAACCATACAAGGAAAAAATTAAATTTTAATACTCTTGACATATTAAACAATATTACCATAACCAACATTGGCTTACTGATGTCCTTCGACTGATGGCGATCCTCCTCTCTCCCACTTGTTAATTGTTGAGACCTCACCGGTACCTCCAAGCCAATGCTAAAGGTACTCTTCTTCCCCCTGATCCACCTGAGCCACAAAGGGGCCACGCAAACAAATCAGAGAAAACTATCTCCCATCTCACCTTAGAAGGTCAAGCTACCACTCTCTATCCGAGCTCGGTATCCCAACTCCCATGATAAAAATCAGTCCAAAAAAATATCGACAGCGTAACTTTTCGCCTACCAGACGTGATCCCTTCCCCTTCTCTTCCATTTATTTTATAGAGTTTTCTTAGTTACTTGTTTCCAAATGCACATTGAATTATTTTTATTAATTTATCATTAGGAAAATTCTCCCCCGTACACTTGTCCCCCGATCCCTTAGTTGCACCAAAAATTTATTTAATTAATTAATTTAAATTCCAATTTCCCTCACCCTCCTAAAAGAATTCCTAAAAACACAACTCGGTGTCCCTTTCTTCCCTTACATTCCCTTAATAACTCATGTCTTTCTTAAAGCTTTGTTGAGTTTGAAATTAGAAAGTTCTCTAGAGTAGATTCCCTTCTATGTTTCACATTCTTTTCATATTTAAGTTTCCCCTTTTTGGTCTAAGTTATAAATTATCAAGTTTTGTACTTAACCAACAATTAATATTTTAAATAATTTAATCCTTCATTAAATTATTTATTTATTTAATTAATTTTCACCCCCATTTTCTTCATCCCCCCCTTTATTACTTACTTAATTAAATTTTAGCTCCCAAGACCTACTTAGACCTAGGCTTTAAATTATTTAGGCTCAACAAGAATTGTTTTTAACGGAAATTTTATAATTATTAAACTTTACTCGTGCAACAATTATCTTAAGACTGACTAGGTTAAAATGAGATATTGTTTTCTAGGTACCTAAGTTCATTGATTCACGTGTGTTAAAACCGCGAGATTCCCTTCAAGATGCACTACGTGCTCCAAGGGTGCCACTCTCCTACATTCATGTTTCATTTATGTGACATGCTCTTCAAGACACGCTATGTTCTCCAAGGGTACCACACACCTTTTGAATGATTTTGGTAGAAGTCAAACCCCTGGAGTCAATACTACATTAGGTGACTTGTAGGAGACTAAAGGACTCTAAGGAATAAGGACCCTACCTTATTGTGTGCCCCTTAGAATCATCATGAGATATTGTCACATTCTTCCCTCACGACATTATCACTTGAACTAGGTAATCATTAGCTTACAGTTCGAGCCACGATGAGAGTGTTAGTAGGTTTTATTAGAGTCGTTGCCACACCTCTCCCTCAATATCTCTGGTTGTCATGTGTGACCCCTTTACTCCAAATGTGATTTTGATTAGCAAGCTATCATTAGCCTGCATCCATCAACGAAACATGCGAACAATCCAAAATCAACATCATAATTTACTAGTCATATGTCACATATGGAATAATAAAAACACTTAAACTATAAACAGTCCACTCCTTGACTCGATCTAGAGTCCAAGGAGGTCCATCGATTCCATCGGCATCCTCAATCAGTCCAGAGTCCTCCACACTAAGGAGAAACCAATCAATAGCACCTATCGACACATATACAATAAAATGACATATCATCATATCCACAACATCATCATAATCCATAAGTGAAATAGTCAATCATATCATGAACTAGATCACTTGCATGTAACTGTCCTCAAAGAACAAGTGTGCATAAGAGTGGGATGTTACATGATGGATAGTGAGAAATGGTGCTTGATTGAGAGTTTGGATGCACATGATGACGTGTAAGAATGAAAATTGGTTCGGTGAATTTTTTTCAATGTTAGAAGATCCTTTGGATAAAAAATATGTGCGTGGTTTTGAAACGTTTCAAAACCATGCACAATTTTTTTATCCAAAATATATTCTAACATTATGACCAATTGTGAAAACTTGCATTCTCAAAATATTTTCATTTACCTACCACAATTTTAATGATGACAATGATATGCATCGGTTTGTAAGATTCAATGACACCGGTGCACTTTGATCGTTTCTTGTTATTTTTATTATAACTTATGACAATGATTTTGAAAATTTAAGCATCGGGGAATTCTTTGTGCATCAGTGCATATGTAACTTACATGTGCACTAGTAAAAAAACCTCCACAAAATCCTCTGGATGCCCACCTCCACTGTAAACAAGGAAGGGATAAATGTTTCAGGGAGGTTCTGTAAAAACCTTCATTAGAAAGTGTTCTCCTTGTAGTCTATTGTAACTTGATATTGTTCATGGATGCTTAGGAACAATGCAAAGACATATCAAAAACTACTTTAAGCCATAACTTGTCTCTTGGACCAGAGGGAAATCCCTCATTAGATATAAGAAAATTGGCATCCCAGTATCGTCAAGCAACAACTCTCAATCATTAAGCTCAGGATGAAATATTTGAATGCTAAATAATATTATATGGGGTTCAAAATTAGATGCTATTTGATAGGAATAAGTTACGTAAATCCCTTAGATAAGAGGCCTAATCTATTGGGAATGAAGTCTGATCCAACAAAGAATAGAAGTTGATAATGGAATATGTAAGAAAGGAGGAGAATAATATATCTTAGACATAGAAATGAGTAAACAAGTCTATGTGATGACCGAGATGAAGAAATATCGATTTTGTTGGGCATTAGACAATGAATCAAGAAAAAGTTAAGGGCATGGCTAAGCATAATTTATGAATCCAACTATATAAAACTTAATCAAAATAACTTGCATATGTATGAATATGTTTCTACTAAATATGAAAATTTCATTAAATCAATAAAAAGATACTTGATAACACTGGTGGTCATACCAAATTCTCGTCTCAATCTTGATACAAATTACAAAATTAAGATATAGAACAAAGGTGAATTTTAAGAGGCTTAATAAAAAAATAGAAAGAAATCATTAAGCTTTGATGAGAATGATTTATGAATCCATAAATTTATCCTTCATATAAGAGAAAATTACAATAGCCCACACACTTCACTATAGAGAACACAGTCTCTGCTACCAAAAATTTCCTCACCCACCCCACTTTTTCACATTTTCGACCATTCTTTTATCTTGGTCAAATCTTCTATTCATACCTAGGATTGTCCAACTATTTCTAAAATAGACATTGGCATACAATATTCATCATTATTAATTTTCCATGTGATCTGATTTGGATATAAAATCATTTCCAATAAAACCATCTCACATTATTCAATTAAATTTTGATCTATAGTATTTTTTTTGTCTCGTCTATCCAAAATGACTAGGCATCCCATTTGGCATTGGGTGTTTTTTTGGAAAACTAGTCGTTCATGAAATCTAGGAAAATTATGTTTATTAAAATGACCAAATCTCCCAACCCATTCGTTTTTTTATTAAATCTACGAATGTGTCATCCAATTTGAGTCATTCTGCAAAAAAACCCATGTTTTATAATTTTCAGATTAATCTCCATTTCTTCAAAAATCGTGTCGGAAGTTTACTACTTGAAAACTTCCACATGTCGGATTTATGTGCATTGCAAGGGGGTCCCTTGGTGTTTTTAAAACCATGGTGGGGGAGGAAATTCAAGAAAGTCACCTTCCATATTATGAAGGGAGAATGAGTTGTTTCCTTCAATTGTAGCAATCTTGAAAGGTCCAAGCCACGAGTTATCAAATTTCTCAAGCTTACTATGGTATTCTCTTCTATCAAAAATGGCCTTTATTTTGTGTTGATACTCAAAACGTGTACACAAACTTAACACTGAAGTAAATTTTCGAATGTAAGATTATTTATGTACAATTAGATCCCATTATAAATCTACCATCCATATTGATCATGCGAAATGAGATTTCCAGTGAAAGCAAGCAAGCAATATACTACTTGAATGACTTTGTCTCTTAGTTTTAGCCATAAAAGGAATCAATTGTATAGATAGTTTGGATTCACCATTAAATTGACACTTATACTTACAATGAGAAAAAAGTAATAAGCTTAAAACATCCTTTAAACCTTCAAGTAAAACTATTATATGGTCTTCAAAAACATAAAATATTATTTCTTGGCTCAAATGACTAAAATTCTGATCTAAAAATTCTACTTCTTTGATGAGGATGAATTCTTCTAGTGATTCTTGTTCACTAATGACAAACCTTGTGCTCTAAGGAACTAAGAGAAAAAGTATTTTGTTTGAAACTTCTCATCATAATCATCATATAGTGATGAGTTAGTGTATATATTTGAACATATTGATCTTAAAAAAGTTTCTTGCTTGTTGATAAAAACCATACAAAATTAATACTCTTGTCTTTCTTGAAATAACTTTTGGACAAAGAATACTTCAAAACAATATCAATCAACATTTTGATCAATGAAATATTAGTCTTTGTATTCATAAACATGGATCAATGTGTCTTCATGAAATTCACTATAATCATTTTTATATAGATCATATACAAGCTCACTTATTGCTATAAATTTAAAAATCTACTCATTTTCAATCTATTCTTGAACAAAATCTTTATGCAAATTACCTTGAACAACATAATATTTGTTACAAACATTATCTTCCTCACTCCTTTCATATATTTCCTTATCATCATAAAGAGGAAAAGAATGAAGCGATAAATCCTGTAAATCTAATTTATAAGTGATTACTAGATTTTGAAGCATTTCCTCTTTAAAAAAATTTCTAACAATAATGATATTACAACTAAAAATGTTAGCATGTTCATATCTTTATGATGATTTCTTGAATCTTTTGTAGATACTTGATTGTCATGACTAATCTCAAGATAAAAAAAATAACAATATGTTCAACAAATTCTTGATTTTGTTCAATAAAAGAAGGAACTATATATTCTTGAAACTCTTCGTGGATATACTCAGAACTGGCATCATTTTGAAAGTTAATTTCAGAAAATTCTTTCTCCTCTTCAGTATTGTGGAAAAAATCTTCTCTATGTTCTATAACTGACTCAATTTCATCATTACAACATTGTTCAAAAATAAACTCAGTGTATGGAAATTCAGAAATATATCCTTGATCTGCTTGAAAATACAAAAATTCATCAACACATACCATATTTTTTGAAACAGAAGAAGGTATTTGTAACTCAACATCATTGTCCTTAGAAGAGGTATCAATCTTCCAATTGAAATCTTGAATTTTATATTTCAAAGTAGACAAAAGTACTATATATTCTTGAACATTTTCATAATATGTCAATATTATTTGTCTTGTTTAGATTCATCATTAGTAAATTCATTTTCCTCGTCATGACAATTACTTGAAAATTTTATACAAAAATTGGTTTCCGAGACATTAATATGTTATTGATTTGAAATATGAAAATAATCTTTTTGTTTCTTGGTAATATGAATTAAAGAAATACACACATCGTGTTTGTTTTTTTCATCTTCTTTTCTTTGCTCCTCTATATCTAGATACTCATGTTTTTTATTTGACCAGGTAGCTTCCCATAGGCCCATAAACTATTTTCAATATCTTCAACATCATTGAACATATGTTCCAAAGTCAAATAATTCATTTCTATGAGACAAAAGGACAAATCAGGATGAAGTGCTAATGTATAGTACACCTTGGTAGTAGTTTCAGAAGGATGAATTTCAACAGGAAAATTGTGAGATGAATTTCCAAATCTTCTATTGAAATTTGTAACAATTTCATCATTTCTTCATATAATAGTAAAAAACTATGTTATATACTAATGATGGGATTTCCTCTCAGCCCATTTGTCCAAGAAAAGTTCATGGAAATTAGTCCAAGAAAATTTCATGGAAATTAGTCCAAGAACCAATGGAATCGACTGCTAAGTTTCTAAACCATGTTATGACCTATCCTTCCAAAGATTGAGTGAACATCCTCATTTTGAATATCTAAGCAATATATGAAATGTTTGAAAGTCGCCATGTGCTTTTCTGTTGTAACATCATCTTCTCCATTGAATTTAGGAATATATTTGAAAATTTTGGGATGTAAATCATATTGTTCCTAGTTTCCTAGGAACTTGATATGGTTCCTAGTTTCCTAGGAAAAATTCCAAGACATATCAAAACCTACCCAAAGGTGGATCCCTCATCAGATATAAGAAAACTATCTACCCATTGTCACCAAATAACAACTCTCAATCATTAAGCTTATGATGCTAGATTTGAATGATAAATAATATAACATGGGGTAGACAGGGTTCAAAATTAGATGGTAGCTTACTGAAATAAGGTCTGCAAATCACTTAGATCAAAGGCCTAATATATTGGGCATGGAGTCTCATTCAACATAGCACAAAAGTTGATAATGGAATATGGAAGAAAGGAGAAGAACAATATATCTCAAACACAGCAGTGACTAAGTCCCTATGATGACTGAGATGAAGAAATATTGATTTTTCTAGGCATTAGACAATGAATCAAGAAAAAGTAAAGTGCATGGATAGTCATAAATTCTGAGTCCAACTACGTAACACTTAATGAAAATAACTTGCATATGTATGAACATGTTTCTACAGAATATGACAATGTCATCAAATCAATAAAAACATACTTGACAATAGTGGTGGTTGTACCAAATGCATATCTCTATCTTAATCAATCTTGTTACAAATTACAAAATTAGGTGAATTTTAAGAATCTTAATACAAAAAATAGAAAAAAAACATTAGGCTCTACTAAAAATGAGTTATAAATCCATAAATTAATCCTTTATAATAGAGAAAATTACAATAGCTCATAGGATTCACTGCAGAGAACACACTCTCTACTGCCAAAAATTTCGTAACCTATCCCTTAATAACATTTTTGACCATTCTTTTATCTTCGTCAAATCTTTTGTTCATACATAGGATTATGGAATTGTTTCTAAAATAGCCATTGGCATCCAGTAATCATCGTTAATAATTTTCCACGCGATTTGATTTGGAGGTAAAATCGTTATCTATAAAACCACGTGACATTCTTAAACTAAATTCTAATTTGGAGTATTTTTGTTGTCTCTTCTATCCAAAATGACCGGGCATCCCATTTGGCATTGGGTGTTTTTGGGAAAACCAGTGGTTCACGAAATATTGGAAAATCGTGTTTAGTAAAACTAGTACAGCCACATTATTGTGGTTGATCAACGCCGAAAGGCTGATAAGATGAAAAGAATCCTTAAAAGAATATATTAAATTTTATTATTGATTAACAAATAAACGGTTGAGTTTCATTTATCTGGTGTTAATATTTTAATTTTTGTTAATCACTTACGTGGCAATCAGTTAGCTATCAAAGTAATTTTTAAATATGATTAGGTAAATGTAAAAAAGTAAACACATAAACGGATGTCTTTATAATAGCTAGGAAGTTAATGATTGAAATCATAGCCATTTATTTTGTGTGACTACTAAGAATATTCCATCCATATTTAATCATATCCATAGAAAACTTATTAAGCACTAAACCCCTATTAAATCTGCCCATTGTCAATAGGTGTAGTAACGAGTAAATCTCCCAAACCATTCATTATTTTTGAAATCTTCCCATTCACCCACTTTGGGTCATTCTAAGAAAACCATGTTTTAGAATTTAGGTATTCGTCTCCATTTCTTCATAAATCAGGCAGAAAGTTTACTTCTTGAAAACTGCCACGTGTCATCGTTTTGTGCATTACGGGGTCCCTTGGTGTTTTGAAAACCATTGGGAGGGGGCTACTCAACCTGTTGGTAACACTTAGCTTAACTCAAAACTATAGTTATTTATTAAACATCAACGTTGGGGTTAAAGAGGATTAACATACTAAACACACTTCATTAGTATTAATAATATATCCAAACATAAATAATATAAATTATTAAAACAAGAATGAAACATAAAATTAAAACAGAAATCAAAATTTAAAATGTATAAAAATGTTTTATAAATAACATATACTAAAAAATTCTTATTCTGTTTTTTTAGTTTAAAACAAATTGAACAAAACCTAAAATTCCGTTAAATT
>SNQJ01S0025805.1:49803-68218 GCA_010110895.2 Picea sitchensis
AGAGATTAGGGTTCACAATTAATGCACTTGGAGGTGTATTGGAATGTGAAAGGTTTAACATTGAATATACAAAATTTCATTCATCCAAGTATATGTGAAAAAGGTATTATTTAGTATTTTATTAGGAGGAGTTAAAATTTGTATACAGCCTCGAGGAGTTAAGATTTGTATACAGCCTCAACATTTTGTTATGTATCTATATTAATTAAAGTTTGGAGGGGTAGTCTGAAAAGTTATTAATTTGAATATTAATCACAATTTATTTATTAATAGAAATTAACTATAAAACTTTAAAAAAAATAAAATTTTTGTTGAATGGTTTTATTTTTAAAGGTATTCCATTGTCCTTTCGCTAGCTCCTGGACCTGCTCAGACAAAGATGTCAACTAATATTGGAACTGCACTAATCCGAGTGCCAAACCTGGAATAGATGCTTCTGCCAAACCACTAATATACTCTAGCCGCATTGTAAACTCTAGTGCTTCCCACTGCATGGTCAACCGTTGTTGCAGTAACGACATCCGTAGATGAGGTAGTAGTCCCCCGATGAACCATTCCTTGTGTTGTACCTCCTGAATAGTGTAACTCAACCAGCTCATCAGATCTTGAAACTAATGAATGATGGTGAAATGTTTAGTGCATACAGGAATAAGTTTCAGTCTAAAGTTTCAGTCTAAGTGGTTTTCACCTGTTGCAATGCAAAGGGAATGTTGATATCACTAGCGTGAGTCTAGTGGGAAGATTGTTCGTGATATTGTCGATGATACAATGCAGCCCAGAGTGGATATTTTCTGCACATGAGATTGTGGGGAACCAATCACTTTCTATGAAAAGTCCCTATCCTGATTCTATTGAATGTTCCCAGCCATGCTAATGCACTATCATTCTGAGCATCCAAGATCATTCGAGACCAGTAGGGTAGGATTGTTATATGTAAATATAAATATTAACAAGATTTTTTTTAACTCACAACATTTTAGGTCATGTTTCTTTTTATGTGATGTTGTTCTATATTAATATTCTGTTTTTAATTGTGTGTATTTTGTGAATAACCTTATATGTATAAAAATTATGATATGGATATAGTTTATTATTACCCACATTAAAAGATTTGTTAATTTATATGAAGTCTGTGGGGGTGTAAGTTTATAGGTTGATGTGATAATATAGTCTCTCACTTCAATAATAATATTATTGATAATTTTGATGGGTATTATTTATGGTTTAATCAAATTGCACTTATTTTTCCGTCACCAAAAAAATTTGGCAAAGAAATTCAACTCAGCTCTAATCAATCTAGTAACAAACATATCCTTACACGTTTCATATCAATTTGGAGGCCAATCCATTTAAACATGTAGAAAAATTCCCTCATTAATCTAGTAACAAACATATCCCTACAAGTTTCATATCAATTTGGAGGGGAATCCATCTAAACATGTAGAAAAATTCCCTCCCATGTTGGAATGCAGAGATATAATTTTGATAGAGTTTCAATTAATTCAAAACTTTGATTGAATTTTCAGTGATTTGGGTTGGTTTAGAATTTTGGGAAAAAACATCATAGGCCATCATTCCACCATGAATTTTTTTTTTCTCATAGTGGAATTTTGACCATCCCTAAGGTTCCTACTGGATACTTATCAAATTTGTGATTGGAAATAGGGCTTGTTTTATACACGATTAGCTACTACTTTGAAAATGTTAAAAGCTTCCAAGTGTTAGAGTCAAGTTCATTCTAACTTAGCAACAACACTTTCCACAAGTCAATAATGAAAATGGGGAGAGGAGAGAGAGTTGGTGGAAAGAAAAGGATTCCTGATATGGAATGAAAGGAAGTAATTAGAGGATGGGAGGTGTTATCGCACAAGTTGTAGGTTGGGTAAATCCTGACCCAACCACCAAATGGTGACAAATAAGAGAACACCTACCCATTGTCACCTTAGGCACGTATTCTTGTCACTTTAGATATGAAATAATCACCTCAAGGGTGGAATCACGGGTGACCCTAGTGGGAAATGAGACAGAAAGTGGAGTGATAGAAGTGTAAGCCCTATAGGTCAAGTTATTAAGCTTGGAAAGGCTTGAGAAATATTCTTGGTGGTATCCAATGGTTTCCAATATGTATGAGTATCTACAAAGGGTGATTGTAACTACCCGAGACACAAGAACAAGCCAAGTATGCATGTAGTATGTTAGGTGGAAAACAAATTTAGGATTGCTATCCCTAATTGAAGCAGTATATAGAGATATATATCAACAAGAAGATAGTTTTTAAATATGCTAAACAATTGCTAAAATTCCAACGAAAGATGCAAGAGATAAGCTAGATAAATGTTAGTATTAATAAGTATGAAGACCAAACTTCCAAAAAACTAATTCCTATCTGAGATAAGTTAGATAAAATTCCAACAAAAAACACAAACAAGAAGAAATAGTCTCATGTGTGAGCCACAATAACAAATTTAGCCGCACGTGTAGACCGTAAAGTCCATACAGCATTGTGTACCACACATGAAGACCATTCAGGTGATGTATATAGTCGTACAAGTGACGTCAGTAGGCCATACATTAGGTTTGCAAGTTGGAAGGGTTTTTGATAATTTTTCCGAATTTGTAATTTGTTGAGAGGATTGGTTTTGTCATCAGAATTTCTCAATCAGAAAATTTCACTAAGCAAAAAATTTTGTCTCGTGTGTATGGATTATTTCTCTCTAATATTTGTGCTTCCACTATAATTTTCTGTCATTTCAGTGTAAAATTGTTCAGTGATAACAGATCTAGCTTACCGTCTAAGGTCACTTTGAATTAATTTTTAGATTTAAAATTGAACGCGTTGCATTTCCCTAAAAATTTGACATTGAATGTTGTTTAAATGAGTTCCGAAGAGGTCATCTTGGAACTTTCTCTATAACTTCTTTTCTATGATGTTTCAAACCTTGAGATTTTGCAAAGACAGAGGACAGATATTGTTATACATGTGGTAAAAATAATATATGTTGGTTCACTATAATTTCAGAGATATTCTCTATGGAAGTTAGGGTTCCTCAATGCTCCTAAAATCCATTTCAAATAGCTCATCTTGTCACTTTCACTATAAATTATTGTCTGGGATTTTTGAGACCTTCATATTTTGTATAGTCATAGGGCACATGCAGAAGTACTTCAGCTAAGAGTTTCATAATCATATTTACAAAATTGGATACATGACATGATGTACAAATTTTATCTTGGGGAGAGGACCAATCTACTTTCCATGGATCTTGGGAAAGTTGTCATTTGGAAATTCAAATTTTGGTTAGACCTGGTAAAGGTAGAAGTAGTGACTAGACTTGGTGACAGAAGACAAAATGAGTAGACCTAGTAAATGAATAAGTTGTATGCATACATAATGAAGGAATAAATAACAAGTAGACTCAGTGAAAGTTTGGACAACTCAGAGATTGGTGTCTCTTGCTATGTTGGTTCGTGGCGGTGGGGATTGATGTCATAAGTATATTGGTGTCTATGAAAATTTGTAAGAGATTTGTGTTTCTTGATATGTTGGTGCTTAGCAGTAGGGATTGATGTCTCAGGTAGATTGGTGGCTATGAATATATGAAAGAGATTTCCCTCTCTTTCTAAGTTGGTGCTTAGTGTTGGGGATTGGTGTCTCTAGTAGATTTGTGTCTATGAAGATCTTTAAGAGTAAGCTAGAGCCTATTAGGATTTGTATTAGTGGGGATTGGTGTCTACAATAGTTGGGTTTCTACAAATATTTTTAATAGTAAGACAGTTCCTACAAATAATTATAAAGAAAAGTTTATTGGTTTTCTCACAAAAAAGTTTCCATGTAAATATTATGTTCCATGTTGTGAATGTTTTCTTATGGTTGATGAATGTTTGAAAAAGAATAAAAAAAACATTATATTGATTCAAACCCCCCTCTTAGTATAATTCTTTTTTCAACATCCAAGAGTGAGAGAGAGATGGGAATGGATGTTGAGTTGAGGGTTTGGGTCTAGATATTTCTCATAGTTGAGAGTCGATGAGAAGACTTGTGTATTGTGAGAACAAGCGAGATAAGTGCACTTATTTCTTTGTAACTAAGCATTGGTCTTGGAACCTTAGAAACAAAACTAATTGTTGGAGTGAAGAAACATAGCTACTTGGTGTACACCTACACGGTTGTTGAGAATAGAGAAACTTGATCTCATAGTCTTGGTGATTATTACATTGTCAACTAACTATTCTATGCAAATTACAACAAAGATAGAGATCTATGTCCAAGACTGATACATACACAAAAAATTAAATTTCGTAGAAGATTCATGTTGGTGAAGCGAGTGGGTTGTAATTCCCTCGTTTATGGATCAAAAGGACCCTTATACTAGAAATGAAGCTTCACAAGCTCAATGACGATTAATACGTAATGTTCTCAACTAGAATAGATGGGAAATATATGTGTACTACCCAAATTTATTAATTTTCTTTATGTGATTTTATCAAACAACTTGTATTAGTGTTGTTGTAAGTGCCAAAACTTAAATCATTTACCCATTACACATAGAATAGATTAGATAACGTTGACATATTATTATGGATGGAGGTTATATGAAATTAGTACAAGAATAACTAAGGGTTCTAATAACAATTGCAGAATACTAATAAGCACACAAATTAATGATTTCTAGGTAACATCACAATCTACTATAAAAACAACACAATGAAACTTGGAATGATGCCTCTTCAACTTGGAATGATGCCAATATATGGAGCCCGAGTCTCTTCAAGACCTCCTATGCTCGTCTTTAGTGATGTTTTCTCTACGGTCGGTCCTCCAGTTGATTCATATATCTTCCCAGACTTGATCTGGAAAGCTGCTGCAAAACCCAAATTCACAGCGGCCCTTGCGGGACGCCTCTAGCTCAAACCGCGGGGATGCCTCCTTTTCCAAGTGCATAAAACCTTCATGACACTCGTAGCCCCGACGAATAGTGACGAATAGTGGCTAAGAGCGTCAGCCTTTCCCTCTTACCTTGACCAAATCGTATGCTCTGTGTGCCATGTCATTCCTTGCTCTGCATTTTTATCTAAACTGGACAACATTTATTTTCCCCTTTATCAATTCGCCCAGCATGGAGAATACCATGTGATTCCAATTGGTTATATCTGCGTACTTAACAGAAGTTTTACTCTGGTTTCACACCATACGCATCCATGCAAAGTACCTTGTTGCTCTGCGTTTTTCCACCAGGAGGTTCACCCTGCGTTTTGACAAAAATCGCCCAGTGATTTGATCTTGTTACCTCTATGTTTTACAATGTTTTCTCTGAAACTTTATATGGATCTATCACCCCTGCGTTGAGAAAATATCCCATCGATTTGATCTGGTTACCTCTACGTTTTAAAATGTTTTCTCTGCAACTTTGATGGATATATCACCCCTGCGTTTAGATAAAAATCGCCTAGTGACTTTATCTTGTTACCTCTGCATTTTACACTATTTTCTTTGCAACATTTGATGGATCCATCACCCTTGTGTTAAGAAAAATTGCCCAGTGATTTGATCGGGTTACCTCTATGTTTTACAATGTTTTCTCTGCAAGTTTTATGGATATATCACCCCTGCGTTCAGAGAAAAATCACCCAGCGATTTGATCTTGTTACCTCTGCATTTTACCTGCCACTTTTGATGGATATATCACCCCTGCGTTTAAGCAAAATCTCCAAACGATTGATCCCTTTTTACCTCAACGATTTCAATCCTTATTTTTCTCAGCGAATGGTCTTTTTACTCAACGATTTTTCCACTTAACACACAGCGTTTTCACTTGTCCTTTTCTCTGCGATTTCCACCTTTTACTCATCATATGTATTGAATTTCCAGGAGATTGCTAGCGGATTGATTCACTGGTTTCCCTTTTTCTTACTCAATTTCTTTTGCAATTAGGGCACCCTATGTGTGTATAGGAACCCTCCTTGGTTTAGCTGGAAAACTCATCTTATTTATGCCATCTATTTAGCTTTTGTTAATGGGCGTAATGGATATCTGATATGTACAGTTTTATTATATGTTTTATTAAATAATTGATATCAGATATATAGGCCTAATATGTTAACATGTCTGACCTATCGTTTAAAAAGGCTTAGGTCCTCATGAAAAATTCAAGGAACCTAAGTACATATTTATCTTGGCGTTTGATATAATGTTGAACCGTGATAAATTAATTAATTAAATTTACTTGCACGTCTCAAATAATGTCGAGGTGGGACCACTTAAGAATTAGACCATCTTGCGTCATGAATAACATTGATGTATGACAATATGTGTTAACAATTTATTCTTGCATCCACTAAATTGATGAGTGATTGATTGAGTAAATAGACTTTGTTGCATGCAATGAAAATACAATGTAATGAATGTTGTTGGAGCAATAAGTGACCTTCTTTCCAATCCTAATTGTTTGTCTGAATGGTTTTCTGGTTAGATCACTTCTGGTTAGATCACTTGCACCATTTAAAATGAATGGATTACCCTTGTTCTATTAGAATAATGTTGATTATGATTGTTTTAGTAACTAGTTTTCTCTTGCACCATTAATTACGTTGATGTTTGCTTATTTTTGCTCAACAAATATTTAATGTTGATATATAACTGTTTAAAAGTTAGATTTCATGCATGGAAGGAATATTTAATGATTGATGAATGATTAAGTTATTATTTTACTGGCTCCGTGAATTTAATATTGATTTATTACTAGTTAAGTAGATACACGTCATTGCACCATGAAAATAAGCTTGATATTACTCTTGCATCATTATTATGTTGACATATGATTGTTTAAAGTTTAATTACACTTGCGTCATTTTTGTTGATGTGTGAATGTTTAAGTTTTTTTATTTAATGAACCTTGCAATAATGCTGACGTAAAAATGACTTAGTAGTTAGATGATATTAGGTTTGAAATTAATTGTTGATGTATGAATTCCTAACTGAATAGATTAATTGTGCGCATTGAATGGTGTTGGCTTATGTTTGATTCAAAATTTGGATAACGCACACACCGAGAGATAATGTTCATTATTGATGAATTAAACAGTTGATTAATCGCACACCTTGAAGTAAAGTAAATGTTTGTTTTTGCGCCTTATCTTATGTTGTTGTCTGATGGATTTAGTAATTAAATTATATTACGCCTTGGATTTATGTGATGTGTGATTGGTTATTAAAACACTACTGCGCCATTGATTATCATTGATGTTGATGGATTCGATCTAGTTGATTGTGGCTTTGATTGTGTTAATTGGAATTATACACGTCCTTGTTCCTCAGAACAATCGCTAGCCCTGAGACCTTAAATGGTCAAAATCAATTGGATCCTAGGCTTGAGTGTTGCTTATGTGTCGTGAAGGTCCTAACCTTGCAGGGTAAGTGGGGTGGGTAGTCATCTAGTATTCATTATCTAGTTGATCATTGTTTATAAATTGTTTCAAGATGATTGTGATGTGCTAAGCGACGACGCTATTTATGTTTAGGTGTCTCTATCCTTTTGTCAATGCGTTGAATGTGTCATTATTGATTTCAATGATAAGTATATGGTAATGCTTTTACTTCTGATGTCGTTGATTTTTCATTGATATGATATATATTGTTGACGTTAATTTCCTAATGTAGTTTTTTTTTTTTACCTTTTATGCTTCACTTTCCTAGTCGTAACAGAGGGGTCATTATAGGTGCTCAACACCTTCTTCATCCTATCGAATATCACCTGTGCTTCTTCTAACCATTTGAACACTCCTTTCTTGGTGAGATATTTTAAGGGTGCACATAGTTGTAAAAATCCCTTTAAAAAACGCCTGTAATAACTACATATCCCAAAGAATCCTCCCAACTTTTTTATGGACCTAGGGTTGGGCCATTCTAGGATTGTTCGGATATTTTCCTAATGCACCTTCACTCCCTCAACACCAATCACATACCCCAAATATAGGATATTTTTCAACCCAAATTTGCACTTTTCCTCGGAAAAAAGTGACTGCTTTTTTATAATGGTGAGAATCTCATTCACATGCCACAAATGTTCCTTCCAAGTCCTATTGCAAATCAAGAGATCCTTAGATAACACTAGTAGAAACTTCCTCAACTATTTTTTGAAGATATGACTCACACATGAATAGAACATAGTTGTTGCATTAGTCAACCCAAAGTGCATGACTACAACCTCATAATTGTTGCAGTGACATTTGCATGTTGTCTTATGGATGTCCTTTTCTCTCATCTATATCTGGTGGTACCCCCATCGAATATCAATATTCAAAAAATATATCGCCCCGTGTAACTCATTTATCATCTCATCAATCATGGGTATTGGGTATCTATTATTAATAGTCTTATTTTTTAGATCCCCATAGTTAATTCACATCCTCCACGTGCCATCCTTCTTATTAACCAATACTACTGAAGAAGAAAATGGAATAGAGCCAGGTTGGATGTGTTCCATATCCAACAGTTCCTGTATGGCCCTCTTTATTTCATCCTTGAACTTATTTATGTTCCTGTATGGTGTAGTAATCAATGGATTGGACCCCTCCTCTAACTAAATGATGTGCTAAAATCCTCTTTTTGGTGGTCTCCATGTTGGCACTGGATCGAATACCTTAGCATGCTTTATAGGTAACTCATATATATCCACATGGTAATGTTGATGATCCTCGAATATCTTCTTCATTGTTATCAAGCACTCTATTGTGCATGCTATTTCACCATGTCTAAATATGGCCTCTATGTATTTTTTATACCCAACCTTGGGTGCTCTACATGACATCCCTCATGAATTACCACATGACATCCATGAATCTCCAAGGGAATATAACCACTGCACTCTCAACATAATATTGGTGTTTGTTAAGTCCACCACATAAAATTCATTGGTGATTGTATAGTTTACCAGTGTCTCATATATCCCTCTAATCCTCTGATTACAAGTCATGTCATACCCATATGCTACCACTACTTCAAATATCTCAAATTCCTCTGTGGGAATTTGTCTCCTAACACTATGTGTTGTGTCCAAGAAGTTGTGAGTGGTGCCACCATCAATCAACACAATAACTATCTATCCCTACATAATTCCCTTGATCTGGATGGTATATTATCTAGGGAATATTAACATTGTGGGAATGGTTGCCTTCTTGACCCACTCTTGCAACAAGGCTTTCTCTATCATGTCAAGGTATGGTGTCTACTCACTTCTCTATCCACCATATAGTATGCAATGGGTCTCTTCCTCGCCTTCATATTATTCGTCGAATAACACCTCAATATAATGGAGCTTCCCCTTTCCCATACATCGGTGACCCAACTCCCATGGATATTTTCAACTGAAGAAATTTGTTTTCCTTCTAAGATCTCTCCAAGTCTCTTTGTCCATCCAGCCTTTTCTTGTCCATGTCTTCTGGGGAAACTTCTTCGATTGACCCTTCTATGGAATGAAGGGTTTTATTGGGGCCTTCTTGGCTATTGTGTCATCCATATCATGAGTATTCATGATGGAATCCTATAATGTGGGAATCCTAAATTCCTTCACGCATCCTCTCAAGGGTTCATTTAGACCCTTTGTGAACAACATCACTAACCTCTGCTCATAAATATTTCTCACCACTACTGCCATCCTATGGAGTTCTCTTATTTATGCTTTAGGTGAATTGGTCTGCTTTAGTTGTGCCAATTCCATGAATTCAATCTCGGTAATATTTCCTTTCAAACCTATCCATCAACCTTTGGGTAAAATACTCATATGATGTGATGTTGGAATTCTCTAGTGTTACCAACCTATGTAACCACCACTCATGAGCTTCCATGTCCAAGTGTAGGGTGGAAAATTTGATGGCCTTTGATTCTGTCATTGGTTTAAGATGGAAATATCTATCCAACTTGTGCTCCCATGCTCTGGTCATGGTTTTGGTTAATTCGTCAAAATATGGGACTATCATTTTTCCTATCTTATGCACCAAATCAACATTATGTTGGTACCGACCTCCCCTTGGTTTGTTCCTCATCATGAGGTTGCAGTAATTGTTGTGAGTCATATCTACCCAAACCTCCTCTGCTATTGAATAATATTCTCTATGGTAGCCAAATACCTCCTAAACATTGTTTTGCAGTTCCTACTCTCCAATAGGTTGCTCCTTAAGGAATGGTGGTAACAATGGTTAGGAAACCCTTCTATTTTGTGTCTGTAAGGAACTTTGTGTTGAGATATGAGTATTTCTATCCTCTGCATGAATTCTTCCCTAACTTCCACTTGGTCTTGTGTATCCTTGTTGTCCTACCAATTGTAGGAGTGTCGTAAGGGTTTGTTGTTAGGTTCTCCACATTTCTTCCTGTCTTCTAGCAGCTACTACCTATTTATGGTTAGATTTTTCCTCACTTCTATTCAATTGATTCAGTATTCTAAGAATTGGGTCTTGTGTAACCTCCTAGTGATCCTTCACGTTTCCTTCAGGTTCTGACTTAGTTTGGTTTGTTTTCCCTTCTCTCTCTAGTGAAATTCGAGGGAGTCCTCCACGTCCTTTCTCCCTAGGCATAAATATAATCATAGGATGGAAGAATGATGCAGACCCCCAATCCTAAGAATCAAGGTCTGCACAAGATCTTTCAATTTCTCCCTTAGAGTCTAATTGGCTCTTTTATTTCCTCTCGAAAATTCTTTACACACACAACAACAGTGTTTTTCCACGGGTCCTTATGAGTATGCCCGTGTGAACCAAAACAAAGCACCACTCAACTCCCCTAACCATGATAAATTAATCACTCCCTTTTTCCTTATCGGGACTCTCCTTTTCGGGCTTTCGGGTTTCACAATATTGTGAATCCTGTTGTTGCGGTTCTCAACCTTTCCACCTTCCGAAACCGAAATGTCGATTTTCCCAAAATGATTGGCTGCATCCTCCTACACAGTTGTATCGCATTTCGCGACTTCGGGAGTTCTTGAACAAGTAATCATGACCTCTTGCCTTCACAACTGTCGAAATGCCGAAACCTCAAACGTTCAGCAAAAGACTGGCTTCTATCGGAACTTTACACCTTTTTAGGGTTTTGGACTTTTCGATTCCGCGAGTCCTGATGTAAGGCTTCCATATCCCTAACCTCCATAAACCCCAAACTCTGAAACAATATCTCCAACGGGATCAATGGTTATAAGCCTCCTTTCGATCTGATGGCTCACGTGATTTCAGACTTTTGGTTACCGGCAGTCTAAGACTCTCGATCCCAGAACACTGTCCTCTTGGGTTCCCGAACCCTGAGACACTAAATTGCCAAAACGTCCCTTCACTCTATTTCGCGTTTCACAACTTTGGGGGTTCTCATGTGAAGAGTCCGAACTCTTGTCATTGGGAATGTCAAAATCCTGATTCCTGAAATGCCGACAATACCCTACTGCGACTTCAGATCTTGGGCTTTTCTCAACCCTACATCCCAATCACACATCCTTAGGACCTCTGAAATCCCGAACTCTAAAGTTTCGAAATTCTGACCTCGTTGCTCTTCCTTTATACACGAAACTTTTTTCTCATTTCTGGGAAATGTTCAATCAAAGGTTTTGTCTCGCACTACGGATTTACAAACTTCAAATCCCCGAAATGATCTGACAGCTGTAAACTAATCAAGATCAACGACCCACATTGATTCTGGGTACCAAAGTGATGGGTTCATCTACCCTTATCCACCTTGCAGGTTTTGTAGATCCTACAGTCCTCGTTGTTTCAAGGATTCTCCATAGATAATTCCGACCATCTGACTCTTTTCTCAAGAACCCCTGCGAAATGAACAAATGTCAGCTCACCGTGACCTTCCTTCTTCAAAGAAATTTCACTTATCTTCCCTTTGAATACTTCAAAGGAACTACCCCTTCTGAGCTTCTCTGATAAATTCAAGTCTTGAAAAAGGGCTTCTTCTCGCACTCCTTGTGGTAGGCCTTCAAATACTGCTGCGTATTTGAATCTATCGATTCTGTGCAACTCCTCTGCAACAACAGTCCTTCCACTCCCCATTTATTTGACAAGTCCTAAGACTTCCAATGCCTGCGCACTCCTTGCATGGCTCCTGTGCTCCACTTTACGCTTCTGTTGAGAAAAACGGTATCCCTCGTGAGATTTCAGAGACAGACTCCGAATCTTCGTCAACGCAATCCTTGCAGACGTTTCACTGCACTTCTTGTAGGAAATTCTCTCAGGAAGAGAAACAATTGAAACTCATTCCCTTTCTCTCTTAGAATTTAAACATTCAACTTAAAAACATCTATTCACATATAGAATAATAACAAATGCATGATAGAGAGAGTAAGAACTATAAGCAAACCATTCACCATGTATACACAAAAATCATCATGACACCTTGAACATGAATCAAAGTTTCATATATTAATCCAGAACTTTTGTACATGAGTTCTTATTTACAACTCCTCTGTTACATCTCTCCTCTACTCTAAGCTACTGCTACAATGATCTAATTCTCAATGTCATAATGATACAAAGATGAGGGTGTCTATAGTCCTTTTCCCTCCTGTTCCTAAAACTGTCTAATCTAGAATTTAAATCTACCCACTTTCATTAACTATTGCATAAATGCCTTAACCTTTTACTGATGAGAGAAATCGTTCATGATCTGTTTACAATATGTGAGTACACCTCCTTTTAACCACTACATTTAATGCTTCAAAAACATTTTCAAAACATGAAAATGTGTGTTGCACTTTTCAGCTGTCTTTCACCTCCATGCTCGCATGGTTGGCTTCTTGTGATTCTCCTGCATCATACTCCCTTGCTTGAAAATTTTCATGAACTCTTGGTCATGAGCTCTTGCATGGTTTGTCCATGCTTCTAAATTTCTTCATCATCTTCCCAGCTGGTATCTTCAACTGGATGTCCTTTCCATTTGACCAAGTATTCAAAATACTCTTTCCTCTTGGTCTTCCTGCTTACCGTCTTATCAAGTATACCTTCCATCTGTTGCTTTGCAACTACAGGAACTTGTTTAGTCCACTGAACCTATGTATATTCATTGTCTGCCCCTAATTCTTTAACTATATAAGGGTACAAATATGATATGTTGAATATCGGTGAAATTCCGATCCCATCGGGTAATTCAATCTCATATGCGTTTGCCCCAAATTTCTTCAAGACCTTGCATGGTACAATTGTTTTTCATTTTTAGTTTGTTATGTGTTCCCCTTGGGAACCTCTCCTTCTTGAGATGTGAAAGAACTAGATCACTAACTTCAAACTAAAGTTCTCGCCTATGTTGATTTGCTCTGTGTTTATACTATTGACTCAAATTTTGTAAATGTTCCCTCACTTGGCTATGAAGTTCGTTCATTGCTTCTGCAAAATCCTCTGCACTAGCACTTCTAGTTTCATTTGGTTCTTAATCCCTCAATTCAGACACTCCCTTGGGTTGCATTCCCTAAACAATCTGAAATGGACTCTGTCCTATGCTTCTATTGATTGAATCATTGTAAGTAAATTCCGCCTATGGAAGAATGTGATCCCATTGACTGTGGTGTTCAGTCACTAGGCTCAGCAAATCTCCCAATATTTTTTTCACAACTTTTTTTTTCCCATCAGTCTGAGGATGATATGTTGATATATATGACAAACTTGTCCCCAACTTCTTCCATAAAGTCCTCCAGAAATGTCCCACAAACTTGGTATCTCGATCCGAAACAATACTCCTTGGTAAGCCGTGAAGTCTGACAACTTCCTTGAAAAACAGGTTCACAATATGTGTTGCGTCATTGGTTTTCTAACATGGTATAAAATGTGCCATCCTTGAAAATCTGTCTACCACCACAAATATTGAATCAAATCCTCTTTGTGTTCTCAGCAACCCCAATACAAAATCCATGCTTACGACATCCCATGGCCTTTATGGTATGGGTAATGGCTGATACAACCATGTATTCTACCTTTTTCCTTTTATGTGCTGACAAATTCTACATCTGCCCACAAATATTTTGACATTTGTCCTCATCCTTGGCCAAAAATATGAGCCATTCAGTTTTGAGAACGTCTTATCATGACCGAAGTGTCTGACCAATCCTCCATTGTGTTTTTCTTTCAGCAGATTCTCCCTCATGGAGAATTTTGGAATACATAATAGATTGCCTCTGAATAATAATCCCTCTTGGATCATATATTCGGTCCATTAGATTCTGTCCCTAAGAATTGGATTCTCAAATGCCTCATATGCCTCATATGTCATATCTCAGACCATTCATGGACCTGACAACCTTTTCATCATCGCTTTCTTGATGACCTGCTCTGATGTTTAGTTTGTACGGGATAACTTTTTCTATCATCAGCTTTGATGACTCCGTCAAGGTTCAGTTTGTAGAACTTTTTTGTGTATTCTCCTTCACTGACATCATCTTCTGTCTCAAATTCTGCATCCTCTAAAACAGAGTAATTTGGTAATCCTTGGGTATGAAATTTTCTTCTGCTCGCACTCCTTGCGGTAGGCCTTCAAATACTGCTGCATATTTGAATCTATCGATTATGTGCAACTCCTCTGCAACAACAGTCCTTCCACTCCCCATTTATTTGATAAGTCCTAAGACTTCCAACGCCTACACACTCCTTGCATGGCTCCTGTGCTCCACTTTACGCTTCTATTGAGAACAACAGTATCCCTCATGAGATTTCAGAGATGGACTATGAACCTTTGTCATTGCACTTCTTGTAGGAAATTCTCTCAGGAAGCGAAACAATTGAAACTCATTCCCTTTCTCTCTTAGAATTTAAACATTCAACTTAAAAACATCTATTCACATATAGTATAATAAAAAATTCATGATAGAGAGAGTAAGAACTGTAAGAAAACCATTCACCATGTATACACAAAAATCATCATGACACCATGAACCTGAATCAAAGTTTCATAAATTAATCCGGAACTTTTATACATGAGTTCTTCTTTACAACTCCTCTGCTACAGCTCTCCTCTGCTCTATGCTACTGCTACAATGATCTAATTCTCAATGTCATAATGATACAAAGATGAGGGTGTCTATATTCCTTTTCCCTCCTGCTCCTAAAACTGTCTAATCTGGAATTTAAATCTACCCACTTTCATTAACTATTGCATAAATGCCTTAACCTTTTACTGATGAGAGAAATCACTCATGATCTGTTTACAATATGTGAGTACACCTCCTTTTAACCACTACATTTAATGCTTCAAAAACATTTCCAAAACATGAAAATGTGTGTTTCACTTTCCAGATGTCTTTCGCCTCCATGCTCGCTTGGTTGGCTGCTTGTGATGCTCCTGCATCCTACTCCCTTGCTTGAAAATTTTCATGAACTCTTGTTCATGAGCTCTTGCATGGTTTTTCGATGCTTCTGAATTTCTGCTTCATCTTCCCAGCTGGTATCTTCAACTAGATGTCCTTTCCATTTGACCAAGTATTCAAAATACTCTTTCCTCTTGGTCTTTCTGTTGACCGTCTTATCAAGTATACTTTCCATCTGTGGCTTTGCAGCTACAGGAATTTTTTTAGTCCACTGAACCTATGTCTATTAATTTTCTTCCCCTACTTCTTTAGCTATATAAGGGTACAAATATGATATGTTGAATATCAATAAAATTCCGATCCCATCGGGTAATTCAATCTCATATGCGTTTGCCCCAAATTTCTTCAAGACCTTGCATGGTACAATTGTTTTTCATTTTTAGTTTGTTATGTGTTCCCCTTGGGAACCTCTCCTTCATGAGATGTGCAAGAACTAGATCACTAACTTCAAACTAAAGTTCTCGCCTGTGTTGATCTGCTCTGTGTTTATACTCTTGACTCAAATTTTGTAAATGTTCCCTCACTTGGCTATGAAGTTCGTTCATTGCTTCTGCAAAATCCTCTAGACTAGCACTTCTAGTTTCATTCGGTTCTGAATCCCTCAATTCAGACACTCCCTTGGGTTGCATTCCCTAAACAATCTGAAATGGACTCTGTCCTATGCTTTTGTTGATTGAATCATTGTAAGTAAATTCTCCCTGTGGAAGAATGTGATCCCATTGACTGTGATGTTCAGTCACTAAGCTCAACAAATCTCCCAAGATTTTGTTCACAACTTTTGTTTGCCCATCAGTTTGAGGATGATATGCTGATCTATATGACAAACTTGTTCCCAACTTCTTCCATAAAGTCCTGCAGAAATGTCCCACAAACTTGGTATCTCGATCTGAAACAATACTCCTTGGTAATTTGTGAAGTCTGACAACTTCCTTGAAATATAGGTTCACAATATGTGTTGCATCACTGGTTTTCTAACATGGTATAAAATGTGCCATCTTTGAAAATCTGTCTACCACCACAAAGATTGAATCAAATCCTCTTTGTGTTCTCAGCAACCCCAATATAAAATCCATGCTTACGGCATCCCACGGACTTTATGGTATCGGTAATGGATGATACAACCGTGTATTCTACCTTTTTCCTTTTATGTGCTGACAAATTCTACATTCGCCCACAAATCTTTTGACATTTTTCCTCATCCTTGGCCAAAAATATGAGCCATTCAGTTTTGAGAATGTCTTATCATGACCGAAGTGTCCGACCAATCCTCCATTGTGTTTTTCTTTCAACAGATTCTCCCTCATGGAGCATTTTGGAATACATAATAGATTTCCTCTCAATAATAATCCATCTTGGATCATATATTCGGTCCATTGGCTTCTGTCCCTGAGAATTGGATTCTCAGATGCCTCATATGCCTCTTTGAAACCCAGATCATCTCTGCACATTTCTTTGAGGTTATCAAAACCTAAAGTTTTGACTCTAAATTCCCGCATCAACAATCATTTCCTGCTCAAAGAATCAACAACTTTTTTAGCAATTCCAGAAATATGTTTAATTACAAAAGTAAAATTATGCATATATTCAACCCATTTTTCATGCTTTTCGTTCAACTTTTCTTGTTGAGTGACGAATTGCAAAGCATGATCATCGCTGTAAAAAACAAACTCTTTAGGGACCAAATAATGTCTCCATTTCTTTAGTGCTTGTATGATTGCATAGAATTCCTTGTCATGTGTTGAATATTTAATCTTTGTTGCATTTAGTTTTTCACTGAAGTATGCGACCGACCTGTCGTCTTTGCTCAAGACCACTCCAATTGCAAACCCACTTGCATCACATTTGACCTGAAACGTCTTACTGAACTTTGGCAACACCAAAATTGGTTGTTCAGTAATCTTTCTTTTCAACAGGTTGAAACTTTTCTCTGCTTCTTCTGTCTAGTGAAAAGATTTGTGTCTTTTCTTCACTATGTCCATCATCCATGCGCTAATTCCACTGAAATTTCTGATAAATTTCCTGTAGAAACTAGCCAATCCAAGGAAGCTTCGAACCTAAAATATACTCTTCGGCGATGACCAATTCTTAATCACCTCCACCTTATCCATATCCACTTTCATCTTATCTGCAGATATAACAAAACCAAAATAAATGAGTCCTATCCTCAAAATATATCGTCAAGATATACAATGATGAATTTTCCTATGAAATCCTTCAGGACTTCATTCATCAATCTCATGAAAGTACTGGGAACATTTTTTAATCCAAATGGAATAACAAGCCATTCATACAACCCCTCATTTGTCTTGAATGTTGTCTTCCATGCATCACCTTCTCTCATTCAAATCTGATGATATCCACTTTTCAAATCAATCTTTGAAAAAAAAAAATCTGCACTCAAGCAATCCATCAAATCATCCATCCTTGGCAAATGAAATCTATATCTGATGGTAATCTTGTTGATTTCCCTCGAGTCTGTACACATCCTCTAGCCTCCATATTTCTTTGGGCTGAGCATTGTTGGAACAACGCATGGACTCAAACTCTCTCTAACCAATCCTTTGTCCATTAAGTCTTGGACTTGCCTCTTGACCTCTTCATTCGCCCATGGCGTCAATCTGTACACTGCTTTGTTTGGTAAACTAGCTCCAGGTATAATATCAATGTGATGACTTATACTTCTAATAGATGGAAACGAACAAGGTAGTTCATCCACTACTATATCAGCGAACTCTTCCAGTAACTCCTGGATTTCCTCTGGCAAATCATCCACTCTTGTACTGGTTAAAACAATTCTAGGTTTCCTGACCAAGATAAATTATGTATCTTCCTTCTTCTTAACCTCCTTAAGAATTTCCTTCCCACTCATGATAAGTATAGTGTTATTTACCTCAGGTTTTACTTATTTATCTTTAATCGACAACAACATGTGAGTTCTCCCATTCTTCTCCAGGCTATATGTGTTCTTTCTCCCATCATGAGCCACATTCCTGTCATATTTCCATGGTCTACCCAGCAATAGATGACAAACATCCATGGGAATAACATCACATAGTATTTCATCCTTATATCCTCCTATT
>SNQJ01S0025805.1:78740-90335 GCA_010110895.2 Picea sitchensis
CCCTCTTATCAAGTATACTTTCCATCTGTGGCTTTGCAGCTACAGGAATTTGTTTAGTCCACTAAACCTACGTCTATTCATTATTTGCCCCTAGCTCTTTAGATATATAAGGGTACAAATATGATATGTTGAATATCAGTGAAATTCCGATCCCATCGGGTAATTCAATCTCATATGCATTTGCCCCAAATTTCTTCAAGACCTTGCATGGTACAATTGTTTTTCATTTTTAGTTTTTTATGTGTTCCCCTTGGGAACCTCTCCTGCCTGAGATGTGCAAGAACTAGATCACTAACTTCAAACTAAAGTTCTCTCCTGTGTTGATATGCTCTGTGTTTATACTCTTGACTCAAATTTTGTAAATGTTCCCTCACTTGGCTATGAAGTTCGTTCATTGCTTCTGCGAAATCCTCTGCACTAGCACTTCTAGTTTCATTCGGTTCTCAATCCATCAATTCAGACACTCCCTTGGGTTGCATTCCCTAAACAATCTGAAATGGACTCTGTCCTATGCTTCTGTTGATTGAATCATTGTAAGTAAATTCCGACTGTGGAAGAATGTGATCCCATTGACTGTGGTGTTCAGTCACTAGGCTCAGCAAATCTCCCAAGATTGTTTTCACAAATTTTGTTTTCCCATCAGTCTGAGGACGATATGTTGATCTATATGACAAACTTGTCACCAACTTCTTCCATAAAGTCCTCCAGAAATGTCCCACAAACTTGGTATCTCGATTCGAAACAATACTCCTTGGTAAGCCGTGAAGTCTGACAACTTACTTGAAAAGCAGGTTCACAATATGTGTTGCATTACTGGTTTTCTAACATGGTATAAAATGTGCCATCTTTGAAAATTTGTCTACCACCACAAAGATTGAATCAAATCCTCTTTGTGTTCTCAACAACCCCAATATAAAATCCATGCTTACGTCATCCCACTGCCTTTATGGTATCGGTAATGGCTGATACAACCATGTATTCTACCTTTTTCCTTTTATGTGCTGACAAATTCTACATCCGCCCACAAATCTTTTGACATTTGTCCTCATCCTTGGCCAAAAATATGAGCCATTTAGTTTTGAGAACGTCTTATCATGACCGAAGTGTCCGACCAATCCTCCATTGTGTTTTTCTTTCACCAGATTCTCCCTCATGGAGCATTTTGGAATACATAATAGATTGCCTCTGAATAATAATCCATCTTGGATCATATATTCGGTCCATTGGCTTCTGTCCCTGAGAATTGGATTCTCAGATGCCTCATATGCCTCTTTGAAACCTGGATCATCTCTGCACATTTCTTTGAGGTTATCAAAACCCAAAGTTTTGACTCTAAATTCCTGCATCAACAATCATTTCCTGCTCAAAGCATCAACAACTTTGTTAGCAATTCTAGAAATATGTTTAATTACAAAAGTAAAATTCTGCATATATTCAAACCATGTTTCATGCTTTTGGTTCAGCTTTTCCTGTTGACTGACGAATTGCAAAGCGTGATCATCACTGTACAAAACAAACTCTTTAGGGACCAAATAATGTCTCCATTTCTTTAGTGCTTGTATGATTGCATAGAATTACTTGTCATATGTTGAATATTTAATCTTTGTTGCATTCATTTTTTCACTGAAGTATGCGACCAGCCTGTCATCTTGGCTCAAAACCACTCCAATTGCAAACCCATTTGCATCACATTTGACCTTAAACGTCTTACTGAAATTTCGCAACACCAAAATTGGTTGTTCAGTAATCTTTCTTTTAAACAGGTTGAAACTTTTCTCTACTTCTTCTATCTAGTGAAAATATTTGTGTCTTTTCTTCACCGTGTCCATCATCCGTGCGCTAATTCCACTGAAATTTCTGATAAATTTCCTGTAGAAACTAGCCAATCCATGGAAGCTTCGAACCTAAAATATACTCTTCGTAGATGACCAATTCTTAATCACCTCCACCTTATCCGGATCCACTTTCAGCTTATCTGCAGAGATAACAAAACTCAAATAAATGAGTCATATCCTCATAAATGTTGATTTCTTCATATTTATCAGCAACTTCTCTTGCTTTAATATCCTCATCATTGTAGCTAAATGCTTTAAATGCTCTGCTTCTGTCTTGCTGAAAATTAATATATCGTCAAGATATACAATGATGAATTTTCCTATGAAATCCTTCAGGACTTCATTCATCAATATCATGAAAGTACTGGGGACATTTGTTAAGCCAAATGGAATAACAAGCCATTCATACAACCCCTCATTTGTCTTGAATTTTGTCTTCCATTCATCACCTTCTCTCATTCAAATCTGATAATATCCACTTTTCAAATCAGTCTTTGAAAAAAAAAATTCTCCACTCAAGCAATCCATCAAATCATCCATCCTTGGCAAAGAAAATCTGTATCTGATGGTAATCTTGTTGATTTCCCTCGAGTCTGTACACATCCTCCAGCCTCCATCTTTCTTTGGGCTGAGCATTGTTGGAACAACGCATGGACTCAAACTCTCTCTAACCAATCCTTTGTCCATTAAGTCTTGGACTTTCCTCTTGACCTCTTCATTCTCCCATGGAAACAATATGTACGCTGCTTTGTTTGGTAAACTAGCTCTAGGTATAAGATCAATGTGATGACTTATACTTATAATAGGTGGCAACGAACGAGGTAGTTCTTCCACTACTATATCAACGAACTCTTCTAGTAACTCCTGGATTTCCTCTGGCAAATCATCCACTCTTGTACTGGTTAAAACAATTCTAGGTTTCCTGACTAAGATAAATTATGTATCTTCCTTCTTCTTAACCTCCTTAAGAAGTTCCTTCCCACTCATGATAAGTATAGTGTTATTTACCTCAGGTTTTACTTATTTATCCTTAATCGACAACAACATGTGAGTTCTCCCATTCTTCTCCAGGGTGTATGTGTTCTTTCTCCTATCATGAGCCACATTCCTGTCATATTTCCATGGTCTACNGGCAACGAACGAGGTAGTTTGTCCACTACTATGTCAGCAAACTCTTCCAACAATTTATGAACCTCTTTCGGTAAATCATCTACCCTTGTACTGGTTAAAACAATTTTAGGCTTCCTGACCACAATGAATTGCGGTTCCTCCTTCTTCTTAACCTCTGTAAGGAGTTCCTTCCCATTCATGAGAAGTACAGTGTTTCTTACTTCAGGTTTCACCTCCTTATCTTTGATTGGAAGCAACATGTGAGTTCTCCCATTCTTCTCTAGGGTGTATGTGTTCTTCCTCCCGTCATGAATCACATTTATGTCATATTGCCACAGTCTACCCAGCAATAGATGACAAACATCCATGGGAATAACATCACATAGTATTTCATCTTTATATCCTCCTATTTTAAATTCAACTAAACATTGTTTAGTGACATTTACCTGATGTCCTTTTTGTAGCCATAAAACTCTGTATGGGTTTGGATGTTCAATAGCCTCTAGCTCCAACTTTTTTACATCTCTATAGAAATGAGATTGTTTGTGCTACCAATGTCCATGATGACCTTGCATACCCTGTCCTTGGTATTGCAAGAAGTCCGAAAAAGTCTGTTCCTTTGGGCAGGGTTCTCTGCCTCTTTCTCTGGCGTTAAGAGAACTTTTCTCATCATCAGTGATCTTCTGCCCTCAGCATCTTCTACCTCAACATTTCATCCTTGTGCTTCGGAAATGTGAGTTTCACCACCATCTTTCTTTTTATCTGGACATTCATAGGATTTGTGTCCATTTTTCCCACAGGTAAAGCATTTTATTTCTCCACCTTTTCCTCTTCCTCTTCCTCTGGTACGAGGAAAAGTATTTCTCTCAGCATATTGTCCTCTCTGTGCACTTCCTCCTCTCTCATGCTGAGTTTGAGGTTTCTTCCCCTCTTCTTGAGGTTTCTGATTCCTATATTGGGCAATTGATTTGCCTCTGGCTTGACTTCTTCCTCAGGCTCTTTGACCTTGCTTTCGGCTTAGATTTTCTTCAGCTTTCAGAGCCATATGATAAGCATCTTATACAATCTGAATGATCATCATGCTCATCTCATATTGGATGTCATATCTCATACCATTCATGTACCTGACAACCTTTTCATCATCGCTTTCTCGATGACCTGCTCTGATGTTTAGTTTGTAGAACTCTTTGGTGTATTCCTTCACTGACATCAGATTCTGTCTCAAATTTCTCACCCTCCGAAACAGAGTAATTTGATAATCCTTGGGTATGAATTTCTCTTCTGATCGCACTCCTTGCGGTAGGCCTTCAAATACTACTGCGTATTTGAATCTATCGATTATGTGCAACTCCTCTGCAACAACATACCTTCCACTCACCTTTTATTTCATAAGTCCTATGACTTCCAACGCATGTGCACTCCTTGTAGGGATCCTGTGCTCCACTTTACGCTTCTGCTGAGAACAATGGTATCCCTTGTGAGCTTTCAGAGATGGACTCTGAACCTTTGTCAACTCACTCCTTGCAGACATTTCACTGCACTTCTTGTAGGAAATTCTCTCAGGAAGAGAAACAATTGAAACTCATTCCCTTTCTCTCTTAGAATTTAAACATTCAACTTAAAAACATCTATTCACATATAGTATAATAAAAAATGCATGATAGAGAGAGTAAGAACTGTAAGAAAACCATTCACCATGTATACACAAAAATCCTCATGACACCATGAACCTGAATCAAAGTTTCATATATTAATCCAGAACTTTTGTACATGAGTTCTTCTTTACAACTCCTCTGCTACAACTCTCCTCTGCTCTATGATACTGCTACAATGATCTAATTCTCAATGTCATAATGTTACAAAGATGAGGCCCGTGTCTATAGTCCTTTTCCCTCCTGTTCCTAAAACTGTCTAATCTAGAATTTAAATATACCTACTTTCATTAACTATTGCATAAATGCCTTAACCTTTTACTGATGAGAGAAAACGTTCATGATCTGTTTACAATATGTGAGTACACCTCCTTTTAGACACTACATTTAATGCTTCAAAAACATTTCCAAAACATGAAAATGTGTCTTGCACTTTCCAACTGTCTTTCGCCTCCATGCTCGCTTGGTTGGCTGCTTGTGATGCTCCTGCATCATACTTCCTTGCTTGAAAATTTTCATGACCTCTTGTTCATGAGCTCTTGCATGGTTTGTCCATGCTTCTGAATTTATGCTTCATCTTCCCAGCTGGTATATTCAACTAGATGTCCTTTCCATTTGACCAAGTATTCAAAATACTCTTTCCTCTTGGTCTTCCTGCTGACCCTCTTATCCCATCTATGGCTTTGTAGCTACAGGAATTTGTTTAGTCCACTGAACCTATGTCTATGCATTGTCTTCCCCTACTTCTTTAGCTATATAAGGGTACAAATATGATATGTTGAATATCAGTGAAATTATGATCCCATCAGGTAATTCAATCTCATATGCGTTTGCCCCAAATTTCTTCAATACCTTGCATGGTACAATTGTTTTTCATTTTTAGTTTGTTATGTGTTCCCGTTGGGAACCTCTCCTTCCTGAGATGTGCAAGAACTAGATCACTAACTTCAAACTAAAGTTCTCTCCTGTGTTGATCTGTTCTGTGTTTATACTCTTGACTCAAATTTTGTAAATGTTCCCTCACTTGGCTATGAAGTTTGTTCATTGCTTCTGCAAAATCCTCTTCACTAGCACTTCTAGTTTCATTCAGTTCTGAATCCCTCAATTCAGACACTCCCTTGGGTTGCATTCCCTAAACAATCTGAACTGGACTTTGTCCTATGCTTCTGTTGATTGAATCATTGTAAGTAAATTCCACCTGTGGAAGAATGTGATCCCATTCACTGTGGTGTTCAGTCACTAGGCTCAGCAAATCTCCCAAGATTTTGTTCACAAATTTTGTTTTCCCATCAGTCTGAGGATGATATGTTGATCTATATGAAAAACTTGTCCCCAAATTCTTCCATAAATTCCTCTAGAAATGCCCCACAAACTTGGTATCTCGATCCGAAACAATACTCCTTGGTAAGCCGTGAAGTATGACAACTTCCTTGAAAAACAGGTTCACAATATGTGTTTCCTCACTGGTTTTCTAACATGGTATAAAATGTGTCATCTTTGAAAAATTTTCTACCACCACAAAGATTGAATCAAATCCTCTTTGTGGTCTCAGCAGCCCCAATACAAAATCCATGGTTACGACATCCCACGGCCTTTATGGTATCGGTAATGGCTGATACAACCATGTATTCTACCTTTTTCCTTTTATGTGCTGACAAATTCTACATCCGCCCACAAATATTTTGACATTTGTCCTCATCCTTGGCCAAACATATGAGCCATTCAGTTTTGAGAATGTCTTATCATGACCGAAGTGTCCGACCAATCCTCCATTGTGTTTTTCTTTCAGCAGATTCTCCCTCATGGAGCATTTTGGAATACATAATAGATTGCCTCTGAATAATAATCCATATTGGATCATATATTCGGTCCATTGGCTTCTGTCCCTGAGAATTGGATTCTCAGATGCCTCTTTAAAGCCTGGATCATCTCTGCACATTTATTTGAGGTTATCAAAACTCAAAGTTTTGACTCTGAATTCCTGCATCAACAAACATTTCTTGCTCAAAGCATCAACAACTTTGTTAGCAATTCCAGAAATATGTTTTATTACAAAAGTAAAATTCTGCATATATTCAACCCATTTTTCATGCTTTTGGTTAAACGTTTCCTGTTGAGTGACGAATTGCAAAGCGTGATCATCGTTGTACAAAACAAACTCTTTACGGACCAAATAATGTCTCCATTTCTTTAGTGCTTGTATGATTGCATAGAATTCCTTGTCATATGTTGAATAATTAATCTTTGTTGCATTCAGTTTTTCACTGAAGTATGTGACCGGCCTATCGTCTTGGCTCAAGACCGCTCCAATTGCAAACCCACTTGCATCACATTTGACCTGAAACGTCTTACTGAAATTTGGCAAAACCAAAATTGGTTGTTCAGTGATCTTTCTTTTCAACAGGTTGAAACTTTTCTCTGCTTCTTCTGTCCAGTGAAAAGATTTTTGTCTTTTCTTCACCGTGTCCATCATCTGTGCGCTAATTTCACTGAAATTTCTGATAAATTTCCTATAGAAACTAGCCAATCCATGGAAGCTTCGAACCTCAAATATACTCTTCGTAGATGACCAATTCTTAATCACCTCCACCTTATCCAGATCCACTTTCAGCTTATCTGCAGAGAGAACAAAACCCAAATAAATGAGTCCTATCCTCATAAATGTTGATTTCTTAATATTTATCAGCAACTTCTCTTGCTGCAATCTCCTCATCATTGTAGCTAAATGCTTTAAATGCTCTGCTTCTGTCTTGCTGACAATTAATATATCGTCAAGATATACCATGACGAATTTTCCTATGAAATCCTTCAGGACTTCATTCATCAATCTCATGAAAGTACTGGGCACATTTGTTAAGCCAAATGGAATAACAAGCCATTCATACAAACCCTCATTTGTCTTGAATGGTGTCTTCCATTCATCACCTTCTCTCATTCAAATCTGATGATATCCACTCTTCAAATCAATCTGTGAAAAAACAATTTCTCCACTCAAGCAATCCATCAAATCATCCATCCTTGGCAAAGGAAATCTATATCTGATGGTAATCTTGTTGATTTCCTTCGAGTCTGTACACATCATCCAGCCTCCATCTTTCTTTGGGTTGAGCATTGTTGGAACAACGCATGGACTCAAACTCTCTCTAACCAATCCTTTGTCCATTAAGTCTTGGACTTTCCTCTTGACCTCTTCATTCTCCCATGGTGTCAATCTGTATGCTGGTTTGTTTGGAAAACTAGCTCCAGGTATAAGATCAATGTGATGACTTATACTTCTGATAGGTGGCAACGAACGAGGTAGTTCGTCCACTACTATATCAGCGAACTCTTCCAGTAACTCCTGGATTTCCTCTGGCAAATCATCCACTCTTGTACTGGTTAAAACAATTCTAGGTTTCCTGACCACGATAAATTATGTATCTTCCTTCTTCTTAACCTCCTTAAGAAGTTCCTTCCCACTCATGATAAGTATAGTGTTATTTACCTCAAGTTTTACTTATTTATCCTTAATCGACAACAACATGTGAGTTCTCCCATTCTTCTTCAGGGTGTATGTGTTCTTTCTCCCATCATGAGCCACATTCCTGTCATATTTCCATGGTCTACCCAACAATAGATGAAAAACATCCATGGGAATAACATCACATAGTATTTCATCCTTATATCCTCCTATTTTAAATTAAACTAAAAATTGTTTAGTGACATATACCTGATGTCCTTTTTGTATCCATGAAACTCTGTATGGGTTTGGATGTTCAATAGTCTCTAGCTCCAACTTTTCTACATCTCTATAGAAATGAGATTATTTGTGCTACCACTGTCGATGATGACCTTGCATACCCTGTCCTTGGTCTTGCAAGAAGTCAGAAAAAGTCTGTTCCTTTCGGCTAGGTTCTCTACCTCTTTCTCTGGCATTAAGAGAACTTTTCTCATCATCAGTGACCTTCTGCCCTCAGCATCTTCTGCCTCAACATTCCATCCTTCTGCTTCGGCAATGTGAGTTTCACCACAATCTTTCTTTTTGTCTGGACATTCATAGGATTTGTGTCCATTTTTCCCACAGGTAAAGCATTTTATTTCTCCACCTTTGCCTCTTCCTCTTCCTCTGGTACAAGGAAAATTATTTCTATCAGCATACTGTCCTCTCTGTGCACTTCCTCCTCTCTCATGCTGAGTTTGAGGTTTCTTCCCCTCTTCTTGAGGTTTCTGATTCCTATCTTGCACAATTGTTTTGCCTCTGGCTTGACTTCTGCCTCAGGCTCTTTGACCTTGCTTTCGGCTTAGCTTTTCTTCAGCTTTCAGAGCCATATGATAAGCATCTTCTACAGTCTGAATGATCATCATGCTAATCTCATCTTGGATGTCATATCTTAGACCATTCATGTACCTGACAAACTTTTCATCATCGCTTTCCCGATGACCTGTTCTGATGTTTAGTTTGTAGGACTCTTCGGTGTATTTCTTCACTAACATCAGCTTCTGTCTAAAATTATGCATCCTCCGAAATAGAGTAATTTGATAATCCTTGGGTATGGATTTTTATTTTTCTCTCACTCCTTGCGGTAGGCCTTCAAATACTGCTATGTATTTGAATCTATCAATTCTGTGCAACTCCTCTGCAACAACAGTCCTTCCACTCCCCTTTTATTCCATAAGTCCTAAGACTTCCAATGCCTGTGCACTCCTTGCATGGCTCCTGTGCTCCACTTTACGCTTCTGTTGACAACAACAGTATCCCTCGTGAGGTTTCAGAGATGGACTCTGAACCTTCGTCAACTCACTCCTTGCAGATGTTTCACTGCACTTCTTGTAGGGAATTCTCTCAGGAAGAGAAACAATTGAAACTCATTCCCTTTCTCTCTTAGAATTTAAACATTCAACTTAAAAACATCTATTCACATATAGTATAATAAAAAATGCACGATAGAGAGAGTAAGAAATCTAAGCAAACCATTCACCATATATACACAAAAATCATGATGCCACCATGAACTTGATTCAAAGTTTCATATATTAATCCAAAACTTTTGTACATGATTTCTTCTTTACAACTCCTCCGCTACAACTCTCCTCTGCTCTATGCTACTGCTACAATGATCTAATTCTCAATGTCATAATGATACAAAGATGAGGGTGTCTATAGTCCTTTTCCCTCCTGTTCCTAAAACTGTCTAATCTGGAATTTAAATCTACCTACTTTCATTAACTATTGCATAAATGCCTTAGCTTTTTACTAATGAGAGAAATTGCTCATGATCTATTTACAATATGTGAGTACACCTCCTTTTAACCACTACATTTAATGCTTCAAAAATTGGTTGTTCAGTAATCTTTCTTTTCAGCAGGTTGAAATTTTCACCACCATCTTTCTTTTTATCTGGACATTCATGGTCTACCCAGCTTCTGTTGATCCACATTCCTGTCATATTTCCATGGTCTACCCAACAATAGATGACAAACATCCATGGGAATAACATCACATAGTATTTCATCCTTATATCCTCCTATTTTAAATTCAACTAAACATTGTTTAGTGACATTTACCTGATGTCCTTTTTGTAGCCATGAAACTCTGTATGGGTTTGGATGTTCAATAGTCTCTAGCTCCAAATTTTATACCATCTCTGTAGAAACGAGATTGTTTGTGCTACCACTATCCACGATGACCTTGCATACCCTGTCTTTGGTCTTGCAAGCAGTCCGAAAAATTATGTTCCTTTGGGCTGGGTTCTCTGCCTCTTTCTCTGGCATTAAGAGAATTTTTCTCATCATTAGTGATCTTCTTCCTCAACATCCCATCCTTGTGCTTCGACAATGTGAGTTTCACCACCATCTTTCTTTTTATCTGGACATTCATAGGATTTGTGTCCATTTTTCCCATAGGTAAAGCATTTTATTTCTCCACCTTTGCCTCTTCCTCTTCCTCTGGTACGAGGAAAAGTATTTCTATCAGCATACTGTCCTCTCTGTGCACTTCCTCCTCTCTCATGTTGAGATTGAGGTTTCTTCCCCTCTTCTCGAGGTTTCTGATTCCTATCTTGGGCAATTGTTTTGCCTCTGGCTTGACTTCTACCTCGACCTATTTGACCTTTATTTCGTCTTAGATTTTCTTCAGCTTTCAGAGCCATCTGATAAGCATCTTCTACAGTTCGAATGATCATCATGCTCATCTCATCTTGGATTTCATATCTTAGACAATTCATGTACCTGACAACCTTTTCATCATCGCTTTCTCGATGACCTGCTCTGATGTTTAGTTTGTAGAACTCTTCTATGTATTCCTTCACTGACTTCAGCTTCTGTCTCAAATTGTGCATCCTCCGAAATAAAGTAATTTGATAATCCTTGGGTATGAATTTTTCTTTCATTTTTGCAATCATTCTATCCCAACTCTTGATTTTTTGCTTGCCTTTACAGTGTCTGTCAGCCTGCAGTTCATCCCACCATAATGTTGCATGCACTTTAAGTCTTGTGACAACATGTTTTACCTTCTTGTCTTCCTAAACATCCTCATAGTCGAAGTATTTATCCAGAGCTCTAATCCAGTCTAGAAGTTCTTCAATATCCAAGTTTCCCTCATACATGGGAATCTCCATTTTTTCCCTGGCACCTATCCTTGCAACAACCCTGAATAGGCATTCATTTGATGCATCTTCTACTGCAACTTCTTTGTAGCACACCTTTTTAGCTACCATGGCTTAATCTCTCTTAAAAGGAAACTTTAACACCACTTGCTACATAACTCATACATGTATTATATAATCCACATGCATTTAAAAAAATAAACACATTCTACACAAAGAATTCTTATGAGTTATTGCCATAATTAACAATCAATAGCATTTCATACTAATTCATATACACAACGGAAATCATGATAACATAAGATTCATGCAAAACATGATTAAAACATAATCATATACTTATCTTTTAACAGTGGTAGAATCCACCAACCAAGTGCAGGCCTTCCACGAACCTCCCAGCCTTAGACCACACTA
>SNQJ01S0025805.1:92741-137017 GCA_010110895.2 Picea sitchensis
ATGCACAGTCTCAACGTCCCATCTTTCTTCTTCACGAATAGGACTGGGGCTCCCCAAGGTGACATGCTGGGGAAAATGTATCCCTTCTTTAGTAGCTCTTCAAGCTGCAATTGCAACTCTTTTAGCTCTGGCGTACTCATTCTATAAGGAGCCTTCGAAACTGGAGCTGCTCCAGGCATCAAATTTATAGAAAAATTGATGTCCCTCTTTGGAGAGAGTCCAGGTACCTCCTAAAATACATCCTTGAACTCTTTGAGTACCTCGTGATCCTCCATATTCGATACTACATCTTGGGATTCTTCTTCCACTTGAGCTGCATATAATTGACAACCTTTCTGGTAACATTTCTTTAGTTGCATGGCTGAGATTTCCCTAACAGCCACTACTCTGGGAATTCCTTGGACTGAACTATCGGATTTCCCTCTTTGTTCAAGCAAGTAAACCTCTTGTTACGGAAAGCCATAAGGGCATGGTGCTGGTCCAACCAGTCCATCCCAATTAAGTAATTGTATGAGCCTAAAGGAAAAATCTTCAATTCAGCCTTAGTGTTCATTCCTTTCATGTCCACTGAACAAGACTTAACCATTTCAGTGACCTTCCTCTTGGTCCCTGTGGCCAACTTCACTAACCAAGACTTTTCATGTTTGCTTCTTTTTAAATGCAAACTTTCCACCACTCAAGGATCTATATAACTATGGCTAGCCCCTGAATCAAGTAAAATAACAAGTGGTCGGTTGTTGATCATACCTTCCACTTCAATCATGTGCGATTGAAATTCTTCTTGTTTGTTGTCCAGGGCTGTGTAGATCCTCAGCATTCTGCTACCCATATCCTCCACTGTTTCAGCTTACTAAACAGTATGAACATTTCTTTTTTTGTCTTTTCTGTGGGGGAAGTCTCCGTACCTATGATTCCCTTTACAACCCCAACACTCCATAGGTGGAGACCTTGGAATCTACTCACTCCCTTCAACTTTCCTAGGGTCTCTAAAAGATGACTGTCCCCAAGGGTTGTTCTTGAAAAAGGGAGGCATGTTTCCCTTTTTCCTTTGTTCTTTCTTAAACCTCTTCTGGTCATCCCAAGCCTTCCGAAATGTAGGCTTTTCTCTTTGTTGTTCGTATAATCATTTCATCCTTCTTATTGTTTCTTCCATAGTTTTAGGATCATCATATTGAATATTGCCACCAATGGAAGGTGGCAGTCCACTCAGATACCTCTGAATTTTAATAGCCTCATCTTTGATGAATGGAAGATACTTCAGTAGTTCTAGAAAACTTTGTTCATACTCATCAATGGTCATACTGCCCAACTTGAGTTCGAAGAACTCCTTCATCTTTCTGTCATAGTATCTTTTGGTTAGGTATTTCTTCTCAAAATACCTATTAAACTCCTTCCACGTGATCTCTTTCTCTCTGATGTGTTGCACCTACACCAACTGATCCCATCACATGGATGCTTTTCCTTTCAATTGGTACATTGCAATTCTTCCTTCTGTATGGGCAGAATAATTCTGTAGTTGGAAGTATTTCTTCATACCCAACAACCATATTTCAGCATCTTCTTCCTTCTTATGTTCACCATCGAACGTAGGCGGTTTAATCTTGTTTATTTCCCCTTTCAATTCATCCCTTCCATATTTTCGGTGCTTTCAGGTAGGAGACAAGCTCGATCTACCATGTGTTCCCCTACTGGAATTTCTTAGGGAGTGACTAATATGTCGACTACCACTCCTCGACCTCCTTTTCCTCTCGGGAGTCCTAACGCTTCTTGATCTCCTTCTTCTCCCAAGGGTTCTGCGACTCTCCGTCTTACTTGAGTCTCTTTCCTTCTCGAGTTTCCTCTCTATTCTTTCCAGGGTCCTAAAAAAATTTAAGTTTAATACACCCTGCCGATCCCTGACTTTCATGATCTTTTGGCTATCAGCTCGGTGAGCCTGGGCCTCTCTTTGCAATCCTTCAATGATTTTCATTATGTGTCCTTCCTTATCCTTTTCTTTTCTGTGCCCATTGGAGTTCGATCCTTCCACGTCCATATTTACATCTTTTCCTTCTCATTCATCTCCTATTTCGGAGGCAATCTGCACCTTTTCCCATTCAATAATCGGCGTTGGTTAACTGAAGTCCTGACCGTCGTTGAACTCTGCACACGCACTGTGCAATTCAATTCGAATTTTTTCAGGCCATTAAAACTTCATGAACAATCCAGAACATTTATACACCAATACGAACAAGAAAAAAAGACATTTCGATTCAAATAAGTTTTCTGAGCTCTCATTCATCTCTGCAAGTTTTGGGTCTTCGAAACTTTCGTTTTCGGCATTTCGGGACTTTCGGGCCTTCAGGTTTTCGGTACCCGAGATTTCGAGTCTTCGGTCCACGAGGCTTTCAGACTTTCTTTCCTTTCCAACCCCTGACTTTCGAAATTCTGATTTACTTTACCCACCGGACCCACAGCATAGTGGTCACCCATAACCACAGTGGCACGTGGCACGTTCATGAGGGTCCACGTCACTTTTAACGACATCATTGGGTCCCACCACTCTCACTTTTCTTCTCGACCCATTGGAACGTGGTACATCTCCATGTGTCGATGTCCATTCCTAGTACAATCCAATGGTCAGAATTTTTTCAGATCTACGGCGCAAATCCTTTCGGTGTCAGGGTTTCGGGCATCGAAAGTTCGTGCATCCGCACATCTTGAACTTCCTTTTGCCGAAATCCATAAATCACTTTCTAATAACTACTTGATCCAATGGTCAATTTATTCTCCCCACGATCTATGGTGTAGCTTGTTTTAGGATTTCGGGGTTTTGGGTTTCGGAGCTATTCACCTCTCCTCACTTCCCATCTCCCAAAACGTCAATTTCTTCACGGACAATTAACGGTATAGATCTCTCTTAGATCGATGGTTATGATCCAATCATGAATTTTCATTTCATGTATTCTCACGTACTCACCCTTTGACCATTTCAAGTTACGAGTTAGCGAAACGTTGATTGCTTCCCATGCGTTCTTTATGAGGGACGGTCCTGACTAATTCGGGATTTCACGTATCATGATTTCCATACTCTTGTGCAATTCCAAAGGGCTTTAAACACCATGCACACTTTCCATATCTGACGGTCACTAGGGTTCACCTTCCCTCCCTAACAGATCCTAAAGCTCCAGCACTTCTGGTGTGGAGTCCTCTTTCCTGTGTACTTATACCACACTCGTTGCGGTTTCATAACACCGCTATACCTCTTGAGCTTAAAAACTCGTCAAGTAACTCCTTGACATTTTGGAGCAAACCAGGGTCCGAAATTGGCCTTATAGACCCAATTTCCCATCGTATTCTCGGTCCAAAGATCGCTCCACTGACCCATCTAGGCTCAGTGTCGAAACCTTGGATCTGATACCAAACTCTAGCGCACATTTTATGCTACCATGTTTTAATTGCTCTTAAAAGGAAAATTTAACACCACTTGGTACATAACTCATACAAATATTATATAATCCACATGCATTTAAACAAATAAACACATTCTACACAGAGTATTCTTATGAGTTACTTCCATAATTAACAATCAATAACGTTTCATACTAATTCATATACACAACGGAAATCATGATAACATAAGAAGTAGAGTCATGCAAAACATGATTAAAACATAATCAGATACNGTGGTAGAATCCACCAACCAAGTGTAGGCCTTCCACGAACCTCCCAGCCTTAGACCACACTATTCATCATCTCAGCAGTGAGTCACCCCCGAGCTGGGACTAAGCTCCACCCCGAGACAAGGAATCCTAGGTTAGGCTGAGGTTACAGGGAAAACAACACACAACCACAACAAGGAATTCTCTCCCAGGAACCACCCACACTCACTGCCCACAGTCCCTCATTCCCCACATGCCTATTCGACCACATGAGGATACACCTTCTCTGTCACTTGGACAGTCCTTTGGCTGCTAACCTCCCTTGCCTTGGGTTACAACAATAGACTGTACCGGAAGTCTCCGGGCTCTGTGGTAGCTACAGAGTTCCTTCCAGGAGTTCTCTCCTTCCTCTGCGCACTCTCTCGCCTGGAGAGAATCACTCACAGGTCAACAAACCTCCCACGCAGTCAAAATCCATTATCATAGATTTATGTTTCAGTACGGAGGTATACATAGGTTTTTCAGTTCAGAAGGTGTATGAGGTTTTTCTGTAGAGCTCGCATCAGTCATACTGCTCAGAGCCCATACCCCTCAGGAAGTCCTCTCCCATGAGAGAGTGAACCCCCCTCACGGTCCACCCAAATTGTTTTATTCACATGCACTAGGGTCGACACTTGTCGCCCTGGAGACTGCATGCGTTCCACTAGCACACATCACCTTCCCTTGATCAGGAACTTAGGATAAAAAATATAAATGGCACATGTTCTTTTGGAATAATAATACAATATTATTCCTAGGATTAAGCCCCTTTTCCCACCTTCCAGCCCCTAATCCCTTGCCTTCTCTGTGGAATCTCAGTCCCCCTTCACTCATTCATCGTGGTCGGTTTGCACCTAGCAGTGTTTACAATTTTATTAAATGTTTTTGCATATATACAAGTACAAAATTAGGTCCTTGGCTTCCAACCCTTAGGCTCTCTGGCCTAACAATCACATAAGCCCACCAGCTTATACAAACTTGGCTCACCAGCCTATAACACATATTTACTATTCATTTCATACATCATATTTACAACTGGGCTCAGCCTTGGGGACATTACATTCTTCTCCATGTCCAGCTTCATTTTCACTATCAGCCTCATTGATATCCCCAGTGTAGATTGTGTGCCTCTGTGCTGTCTCCATGGCATGTAGTTCGCGCATTTCCCTTTTCACTGCTGGATCAAGCATTGGTCTATCTCTTCTTCTCAGCATCATGGCTGAAAATTTTCCTTTTCTCTACTATAGAAAGCAAAGAAATCTTCCTATGCTCTGATACCACTTGACGCAGACCCCCAGTCCTCAGAATCGAGGTTCGCACAGGATCTTTAATTTCGCCCTTAGAGTCTGATTGGCTCTTTTATTTCCTCTCGAAAATTCTTTACACACACAACAACAATGTTTTTCCACAGGTCCTTATGAGTATGCCCTTGTGAACCAACACAAAGCACCACTCAACTCCCCTAACCACGATAAATTAATCGCTCCCTTTTTCCTTATTAGGACTCTCCTTTTCGGGCTTTCGGGTTTCGCGATTTCGCGAATCCTGTTGTCAAGGTTCTTGACCATTCCACCTTCCGAAACCTGAAATGTCGATTTTCCCGAAATTCCTTGCCACGTCCTCCTACATAGTTGTATCATGTTTCACGACTTCGGGAATTCCAGAACAAGGAATCCCAACCTCTTGCCTTCACAACTGCCGAAATGGCGAAACCTGAAATGTTCAGCAAAAGACTGGCTTCTATCAGAACTTTACACCTTTTCAGGGTTTCAGACTTCACGATTCCACGAGTCTTGATGTAAGGCTTCTATCTCCCTAACCTCCAAAAACCCCAAACTATGAAACAATATCTCCAATGGGAGCAACGGTTATAAGCCTCCTTTTGATCTAACGGCTCACGTGATTTTGGACTTTCGGGTACCGGGAGTTCAAGACTCTCGATCCCAGAACACTGTCCTCTTGGGTTCTCCAACCTTGAGATATCGAATTTCCGAAATGTCCCTTCATGCTATTTCACGTTTTGCAACTTCGGGGGTTCTCATGTGAAGAGTCCGAACTCTTGTCAACGGGAATGTCGAAATCCCGATTCCCGAAATGCTGACAATATCCTGCCACGACTTCGGATCTCAGGCTTTTCTCTCCCCTGTGTCCCGATCACACGTACTTAGGACCTTTTAAATCCTGAACTCTGAAGTTTCGAAATTCTGACCTCGTCGCTCTTCCTATATATAGGAAACTCTTCTCGTGTTTCGCGGATTTGGTCAATCAAAGGTTTTGGCTCCCACTCCATATTTACGAACTATGAATCCCCGAAATGATCTGACAGATGTAAACCGATCAAGATCAATGACCCACGTTTATTCTGGGTACCAAAGTGATGGGTTCATCTGCCCTTATCCACCTTGAAGCTTCTATAGATCCTACGGTACTCGTTGTTTTAGGGATTCTCCATAGAGAATTCCGACCGTCCAACTCTTTCCTCAAGAACCCCTACGAAATGAATGAATGTCCACTCATCGTGACCTTCCTTCTTCAAAGCAACTTCACTTAACTTCCATTTGAATACTTCAAAGGCACTACCCCTTCTGAGCTTCTCTGATAAATTCAAGCCTCAAAAAAGGGCTTCTTCTCGCACTCTTTGCGGCAGGCCTTCAAATACTGCTATGTATTTGAATTTCTCTACTCTATGGAACTCCTATGCAACAACAGTCCTTCCACTCCCCTTTTAGTTGATAAGTCCTAGGACTTCCAATGCCTGTGGACTCCTTGCATGGCTCCTGTGCTCCACTTTTAACTTCTATTGAGAACAATGATATCCCTCCTGAGCTTTCAAAGATGGACTCTGAACCTTCATCAACGCACTCCTTCCAGACATTTCACTAAACTTCTTGTAGGAAATTCTCTCAGGAAGAGAAACAATTGAAACTCATTCCCTTTCTCTCTCAGAATTCAAACATTCAACTTAAAAACATCTATTCACATATATCATAATAACAAATGCATGACAGAGAGAGTAAGAACTGTAAGAAAACCATTCACCATGTATACATAGAAATCATCATGACACCATGAACCTGAATCAAAGTTTCATATATTAATCCAGAACTTCTGTACATGAGTTCTTATTTACAACTCCTCTGCTACAGATCTCCTCTTCTCTATGCTACTTCTACAATGATCTAATTCTCAATGCCATAATGATACAAAGATGAGGGTGTCTATAGTTGTTTTCCCTCCTGTTCCTAAAACTGTCTAATCTAGAATTTAAATCTACCTACGTTCATTAACTATTGCATAAATGCCTTAACTTTTTACAGATGAGAGCAATCGCTCATGATCTGTTTACAATATGTGAGTACGCCTCCTTTTAACCACTACATTTAATTCTTCAAAAACATTTCCAAAACATGTAAACTCTGTGTTGCACTTTCCAGTTGTCTTTCGCCTCCATGCTCACTTGGCTAGCTACGTGTGATGCTCCTGCATCAAAGAGTCACCATCTCCGATACCACTGCAATGTTCCTAGCTAGGATAGACAGGAAATATATGTGTACTACCCAAATTTATTATTATTATTTGTGTCATTTTATCAATTCATTTGTATTAGTGTTGTTGGAAGTTCCAAAACATAAATCATTCACCCATTACACATGGAATAGAGCAGATAAAAACAACAACTTATTATGGATGGAAGTTCTCCAAAATTAATACAAGGGTAACAAAGGGTTGTAATGATAGCTGCATAATACTACTAAGCACACAAACTAATGGCTACCAGGAAGCATCACAGTCTATTACAGAAACAACACAATCAAACATGGAATGATGCCAATATATGGAGTGCAAGGCTCTTCAATACCTCCTCTGCTCTTCTCTGGTGAAGTTTTCTTAGCGGTTGGTCCTCCAATTTCTTTAGATATCTTCCCAAACCCGATCCAGTGAGCTGCTACAAAACCCTAATTCACAAGGGTCCTCACAAGATGCTTGTGGTGTGTCAAGAAGAGCCTCACAGGATGACCCTAGATCAATCCGTGGGGACGGCTCCTTTCCTAGGTACACAAAACCCTCTTTACACTTGTGGCATTGACAAACATTCTACTCTATAAATTTGCCAAAACCCCTTCGAAAGTTGATATGACTTCAAATTCTCCCTAGAATGAAAAAAAGCACCATAATGAAGTCAAATGAGGATTTCAGATAAATCCCCCTCTCGTCTAATTAGGGTGGATATTTCACCACCAAAAATAAACCTGCAATGGAATTGTTTTTCCTACAACCCCAATGAAAAACTTGGCTACAAGAGCTCTCAAAAATATATCAAAACATAATGGCAAGGGGAAGGGTTTCTCCTCTATTTATCCTTCCTTTGAACCTTCTATATCTTTCCCCCATTTTGACCTAATCAAAACTTCACTTTATTTTCCCTCCAATTCCATTAAACATAATTGTTTATTTTATTTATTATCACTTTTAGGGTTTGACAATTTTTTTGCCTAGTGACACCTCCTTGACTCCCTTTTTCCTTGTTGACTATAGGCTACGTGAGTCATATAGGCTATTGATTCATCACAATCACTTGGAAGGGGACATTACAGAATAAGGTCTTAAACAACCATATATATCCTCTGTAAGGAATATATGGCCTCCAAGTGGGATATGGGTGCAATTAGAAGTTTTTTTGCAACACATACGGGAGTTCAGACCTATACCATGACTTGGGAAGGAAAATAAGGGTTTTTGGCCCTGAAAAACGTTTGATCATTCTTAATGGCCATGACAAAGGCCTTTGAATGGGAATATATGGAACCTTACTATGTTTTACATAACAATGACTTGACTAAAGTCCCATACCATGCTCCAGGGAGGAAAACAAGTGACTTATGCCCTAAACAAAGCTTGTTAGGCTTAGTGACCATGAATAAAAGTATCATAGGTATTGATCAAAAGGGGTATGCTCTATGATACCTTGGGAATTGGGAAAAGGGAAAAGAATAAGGTTTTTCATTGTCACTAACCCATCATGAGAGACAATCATTAGCTTCCACTCACCCTTTAGACCTTGTTTTTTATGCTCATGCTTGAGTTTGAGAAGCTTGTTCATTTCTTCCCCTTATTGGTTAGATGTCAATGTTTGGCTTCAACATTGACAATGAATGAATTGTCTCTTCATGCTCTTTAATTTTAAGACCTACAATGGTGATATCATCACTAGAGTTATTCTTTAATTTTTATTTCATTTCTACTACTTTTAATTGAAGTTTTTTTTCTACAATGTCCATGGGAGATTAGAGTTTTGATATTGAGCTCAACAAATCCTTCTGAAATTATTATCATTTTTATTATTATTCTTTGTATGTTTGTATTTGTATTGATCTTTGGATCTAGATCATCACACAGAGTTTCTCGTGTTAATTGCGGGTCTTCCCTTGAGTTCTAGTCCTAGTTTGTTGTAAGTTCGCATCTTGATAAAATTTGAAAAAGAGAAAAAGGAAAGAAAAACATAATGAGAAAAGCAAAAGAGTGATAGAAAGAAATTGTGCTCCTGATATATAGAGGGATCCCTAAAAAACCCAACAACTCTTCAAATCTTGGTTAGAGGACACCCACTACATCAATGATAAACCTACTCAATATCTTGTTGCAATAGATAGTTTCACACTTCTACAAATAGAATTGAATTGATCAGATTTCAATGATAATATGAATGTATGACTAAATTCATTTTAAAATCACTAAAATCTTTTTTTTTTTTTCGAATTTGCATTAATGTTTATTAATTTAAGTTAATACTTGTTTTTTCAATTTCTTCTAATCCTAATCCATATCCACAACTTTGATAATGAATATGCCTATACAAATCTTTTCTTATAACAATATCTATACACTATTAAAAATAAAATAATATATAATACTTAAACGGTTACTCTTTAAAAATTAAAAAACCAAAAAATTCAATTTCCTCGCCCAAATTGAAAAATAAACATACTTACACAAACAAGTTAAAGACTTTGGACTCCAATTACAAGTCACATCCTCGCAAACAATGAACATATTAAAACAAACCTTAATTTCAACCATCTTCAAGCGAACAAATGGATTTTCAGTTTTGTAAGGGGTTAGTGGGCGACGAATACACCACAAAATATTCAAAACGCCATTGGACATCGAATTTTGACGCCATGGAGTGATGACTCGTTCAAATTTGAGAGGCACATCTATGATACAGGGTTATTTCGCCTCTTAAATGGACTCTTTCCTTTGGTATCATGGCAATTTTCTATTATCCTGTTGAACCAGTATTTTAAAAAGATAAGTGTTTATCTATTTTTGTGAGTTTATTTATGAATTTAAGTGTTCTGAATTTTATTCTATGTATGAAAATGAATTATATATATGAAAATGAATTATATATTGATGTATAAATTTAATAACTGCAATTGCATTTTTAACTAATATAGACAAACGATTGTATGAGTTTTATTGTCATGTTGTTGATAATTATGTGTTTAAATGAATATGTCGCACTACCAGCCTATCCTCACTTGGTTTGTCTCAGTGAGGATGAAACATTTATGTTAATTAATATGATATAGATGTATTTAAATAATGGTATCCAAAATGGTATGCAATTTTATGAATTTTGACCATTACTACTAAACGCAAGGGTAAGGGTTTCTATTCAGTACTAAATTCAGTTTTCAGTTTTAACTTTTGAATTTAAACATGGAAAGATCAAAATAAATTGAGATACACTTTTATGAATTTTGACCATTACTACTGAACGCAAGGATAAGGGTTTCTAATCAGTACTGGATTTAGTTTTCAGTTTTAACTTTTGAATTTAAACATCGAAAGATCAAAATAAATTGAAATGCAATCTTATGAATTTTGACCATTACTACTAAAAGCCAAGGTAAAGGTTTCTATTCAGTACTAGATTCGGTTTTCAGTTAGATTCAGTTTTCAGTTTTAACTTTTGAATTGAAACATGGAAAGATCAAAATAAATTGAAATGCAATTTTATGAATTTTGAAAGCAAAAGCAAGGGTAAGGGTTTCTAATCAGAAGCAAAAGCAAGGGTTTTTAACTTTTGAATTTAAACATGGAAAGATCAAACTAAATTGAGATGCAATTTTATGAATTTTGACTGAGTTTTTATATGTACTTTCATGCGCAGAGAGGGGTCCCTGTGAGTATTGTATGTATGCATGAAATTATTCTCAAAGTGCAAACCGTCCATATATCTCATTATCTCCAAAATTTACGAACAGTACATCATCAACCGACTTATACAGCATACAGTATTATACAGTATTTGGTGCTTCCATAGAAGTGAAAACGGCGATGGCATTGTTCTTGAAAACCAATGCGTCTGCTCTGCTGGTTGCTGCTCTCAGCCTACTTATGGCGACATTGCTGTTCAAGGAAGTCCCAATACTTGTGCTCGCTGACCCTACCGGAGGGCAACACAATCACCATGTTCCAACTCATCCAGCTGAAGCGGCAGCAGGAGTGTGTCCTCCCGAATCTCAATGCGGCAATCATGTTCTAACTCCACCCGGAGCGCTAATTAAGGACGACGGGACTCTTCCCAGGAATTAATTCCCTTCTGAAACAAAAAGAAATCGTCTTAGAACTGACTTGCACATTTTCCTACTACCACTTTCATATGTATTCTGGTTAGCTAATCGCGTGTATTTCCGCATCCTGTAAATAAATGCTATTTTGTTTCCTAATAGGATAGCTATTTTGTTCATAAGAGTTTTGTTAAAAAGTTATAGTTTGATATGACTAGTACAGCAGTAAAATAGTTGCTGGTGAACATCCAAAGGTTGAGAAGATGAAATGAATATATTAAAAGAATATATTAAATTTTATTATCTATTAACAAATAAACTGTTGGGCTTCATTTATCTGGTGTTAATATTTTAATTTTTGTTAATCACTTACGTGGCAATCATCAGTTAGCTATCAAAGTAATTTTTAAATATGATTAGGTATATGTAAAAAAGTAAAAGCATATTTGAAGTCTTTATAATAGCTAGGAAGTTAATGAGTTAGAATCATAGCCATTTATTTTGTGTGACTACTAAGGAATCAGCCATATTTAATCATGTTGTGTGACTACTAAGAATATTCCAGCCATATTTAATCATGTCCATAAAAAACTTATTAAGCACTAAACCCCTATTAAATCTGCCCATTATCAATAGGTGTACCCCTTTCGGGATAATTAATAGAATTGATTATAAGTGTTTCTAAAGATTTTCACTCTTATGCCAATTTTCTAAATTAAGGAAAAATAAGTCGATGAACACAGGCAAAAAAAAACACTCAGTGTTGAATTTGCCCATTTTTAAGTTGATTCCTAGTTTATTTCATTTAACATAGTAAAAACAATAAAATATAATATTGTTTCGTAAATCAAAAATATCTTAAATTTAAACTCAATATCATATATGCTATTGTTTTATAATTCAAAAATATCTTAAATTTAAACTTTCTTATCTTCAAGAGAGAAATTATTTTTATTTGTAACATATATTAATTTATAGTCTATATGATATATGATATTGTTTTATAATTCAAAAATATCTAAAATTTAAACTTAGTTTTAAACTTTCCTTTATAAGATTATTCTGTCTCTAAAAGAGAAATTATATTAATTTATAGCCAATATCATATATGATATTGTTTTATAATTAAAAAATATCTTAAATTTAAACTTTTTTTATATGATTATTTTATTTTAAGAGAAAAATTATTTTTATTTATAACATATATTAATTTATAGTTATTTAGATATTTATTTATGTTTAATTATATTTTAATTGTTTGTTTTTTTAATAATAATATGAATATTTATGTTTAATTATATTTTATTTGTTTTTTTTTAAAGGATAATAAGAATGTTTTATATGCAAAATTTACAACTATATGATATTAACATTTAATAACAAGAATCTATAACAGCATAAATAAATATTTTAAAAATAATATATAATGATATCACATCATCTTTCTCTTCACCTGGAAAAGTTTTATGGCCAATAAAAAATAGAATATTAATTTTGGTTTTAGTATACTTTAATAAGCATCATAGTATTGTTGTATTTGTGTTTAATAATTTTAAATTTAAAATCATTATCATAACATTGTTGTATTTGTATTTAATCATTTTAAATTTTAAAAAATAATATTTATTTTTTAAATTAATTATTTTAAAAATATTTTGACACACCAAATTACCAAAACATGTTTTAACAAAACATGTTTTGGTAATATTAAAAGAACCAATTAATCTAACTTAAAATATTAAAACTATATGTTATTTTTATAAATACAAAAATTACATTAAAAAGAAAAACATTATAACTAATTATAAGAAACTAGGGATAAAAATTAATGCACTTGGATGTGCATTGCCTTGTGAAAGGTGCACCATTGAATATAAGAAATTTTATTCATCAACTAGATGTGAAAATGGTACTATTTAGTATTTTATTAATGGTCTCAACTTTTTGTTATGCATATATAATAATTAATGTTTGAAAGGCGGCATGATAAGTGATTATTTTGAACATTAATCGTAATTTATTTATGAATAAAAATTAATATTCAAACCAAAAGACCTTTAAATTTTTGTTTAATTGTTTTTTTTTAAACAAAAATATTTACAATATTTGTTTTGATTCACAACATTTATATGTTATTTTTTCTGAATTTTTTAAACTTTTAATTTGTTATTTATGTGATGTTGTAAGCTATCTTATTACAAATAAATATATTTATTTTGAGACTTAGTTTCATATTAATATTCTTCTTTCAATTGTGTGTCTGGGTTTTGTGAACAATCTTATGTATACAAACTATGATATGAATATGTTTTGTTATTACCCACATCAAAAGCTTTGTTAATTTAGATGAAGTCTTTCAGGTGTAAGTTCATGGGCTGATGTGATAATATCACTTCTCTCACTTCAATAATAATATTATTAGTAATTTTGGAGGATATTTTGTATGGCTTGATCAATTTGCACATTTTTTGGCCAACTAAGCATGTAGAAAACTTCCCTTCCCTGTCAGAATGCAAATATATAATTTTGTTAGAGTTTCAATTGATCCCGAACTTAAATTGAATTTTCAATGATTTGGGTTGGTTTAGAATTTTGGGAAAACCATCATAGGACATCATTCCACCATGCACAAAACTTTTCTCATAATGGAATTTTGATCATCCCTAAAATTCCTACCAAATACTTATCAATTGGTTTTTGGAAAGAGTTTTTTCTACATGAGTAGATACTCCTTTGGAAATTTTGAAACCCTCTAGGTGTTAGAGACGAGTTTATTCTAACTTAGCAACATCACTTTCCATAAGTCATTAATGAAAATGGTGAGAGAACATAGATTTGGTAAGATGAAAGACATTCCTAACATGGAATGAATGAGGTCCTTAGAGGATAGTAGGAACCACTGTAGTGGTGACTAGCCATTGAAACGATAACTATCTTAGAGAGGTTTTTGGAGAGTAAGTGCAATTGATGGATTGTGATAGTAAAAAAATCATTTTGTGCCTTGTGTTAATTCCTAGACATTAAATAGAGGGGAATCAGTTTGACCCATTATCGAAGTACTAGAGGTGCTACTGCAAAATTATATGTCCTCATTCTCTCATTGGTTGGGTACATGCAATGTATATAGAGAAAAAGAATAATTGGGTCGACAATTGTGTTTACATTTTTTATTGTCATGTGTATTGAGGTCGTTATAGATTTAGAATCAAGAGGGCCAAGGGGATATGGGGATAGGCTTCAATGGGTCTTATGAGTTAAAACTTAACAACCATGATCGAAAGGAGATATAAATAATATTTGGAGGGAAGGGTCGAATAATATCATTCAAATGAGGGCTTTGAGTAACTAATATTGGTGTGCTACTCCTCATGTATAGCATTTACCCACAAGTATTTCACCTATAATCACTCATAATTATAGAAAAAATTCAGGGGAACCTCCGAGGTCTACGCTATGTATGATATTCCTACCCAAAGAAATTCCTTCCATATCTAAAGTCTGTAGAAGGGGATTTGTCTAGTTTTGATTCATGGTAGTCAAATATCTATACAAAGGGAACCATCACAAGCTATAATTTGACACTTGATGGGTGTATGCACAATACTTTACATGTACACATGATATTAGTAGAAAAGCACATGGTTGATGCGAGAATCATACCTATATTATTTGTGGGGGGGGATTCCCCGAGCAGGAGTGTCACAGTGAAAGAATGAGGAGAAAACCCAACTATTGACCCAAAAATCTTCTTTGGGATCAACATGGTGTTTAACACCTTCATTCCTCCACCATCTCTAGAATGTGCTATGGTTCCATTTGAAGACAGGGGTGGGGGTAATAGTTACTATGGCCTCTGGCCATGAAACAATAGTAGTTGGCTTCTTTCAAAGGGTTTTTATCTGAGTATGTAAATACTTTTCAGGCACAAGAGAGTATCAGGTAACAAGGTCAAGTTAGTTGGAAATAGTCCATGTCAGTTCAGGGTTGTTGCATTCAGTTGGGTTAGTGCTTCTAGGATTAGTTGAGAGATAGTGAGGTCAAATGGATATCAAAGTTATGGTTTTCCCTACTCTACTATCGCATTATGGGAAGTATTAAAAAAACCATGATCATCATTATGTCCATCAACATCTTAAACAATACCCAAATGGGTTCATCCTAGCCTTTCTCGACTTGTCATGGGACCATGTTCTTTCCCCCCTAGAGGAGACCTTCTCGGGTTAATTTTTGAGTTCTAAAAGCATCCCACATCATAATGCCTCATGTCAAGACTCTTCAGTTGATATTTGATGGGATAATCAGAAAGTTTGCAAAAAGGTTGTCGTTGGCCCCTTTTGCCTATCACTAGGTGGGTCCCATGGGGATAGGGTCCTTTCACAAAGAACAAAATTGATGCAGGAGCATCAAAAGCAACAAGCGAGCGCAGAGGTGGAAGACGGTTGGGACAAGCGCTAGCGCATTTCATGTTGAAATGTTTTGAAGTTGAATGCACAAATGTTAATGTAATAGTTAAGTAGAGGCCTACTCGCATTTATGCTAGAGCGTTGTAAACAGGTCATGAGCAATTGCTCTCATCTGTAGTAGATAGAGGAATTTAAGTCTATTTATGAAAGTAGGTAGAATTAAATGATAGATTAGATGGTTTAGAGAGTAGGAGGGAAACAAGATATAGACACCCTCACCTTGTATCATTTTAACAGGATCAATTGTATTATTGAGCATAAGAGAGAAGAAGCCAAGAGATGTGTAAAGAAGAACCCATGTACAAAAGTTTGAATTAATACAAATAGCTTTGATTCATACTCATGGTGTTGTGGTGCCTTCTGTGTATATATGCTAAATGTTATGCTCATGCTTGTTTTACTCTTTCTATTGTACATTTGATGTTATGCTATGTATGTATGATTTCATGATTTATGTTTGAAGTCTGAGAGAGTGAGAGAATGAGTTTCAATTCTTTCTCAACCTGAGTGTGAGTTCCTGCAAGGAGTGCAGTGAAGCGTCCGCAAGGAGTGTGTTGACAGAAATTCAGAGTTCATCTCTGAAAGCTCAGGAGGGATACCATTGTTCTCATTCCAGTAGAAGTGTGGGTGAAGTAGAAAATCCGTGCAAGGTGTGCACAGGCTGGTTGAAAGTTTATAACTTATCAACTGGGATTGAGAGTTGAAGGACTGCTATTAAAAAGGGATTGCACAGAGTCAAAGGAATCAAATACACAGAGGTATTTGAAGGGATGCCACAAGGAGTGCATGCAAAAGTCTTTTTGAAGACTCGAGTTTGTAAAGAAATCTCAGGAGGGTTAATGTCTTCGAAAAAAACTTCATAGGGAGGTGAAGTGAAGTTGCTTTGCGGGAAGTTAAGGTTCAGTGGAAGAACTGCGACTATCTTCGCAGGAGTTATCAAGGAAAAATGAGTGGTTGGAATTATCTGAGAGGAATTCATGAAATCATGTGGACCGTAGGATCCAGGGAAGTTGCAGGGTGGCTAGAGGCAGGTGAGCTTACCACTTTAGGATCCAGAATCAACGTGGACCATTGATCATGTTTTGCACAAGTCTTTGGATCATTTCGGTATTTCAGGGATCCTAATGGCAAGGAGTTGAGCACAATGACACAAAAGTCCCGAAGTCGCGAGTTGCGATAAGATTTGGGTTAGAATTTTATTATTTCGACACTTTGGGTGTTGGGAAACAGAGAGGACAACGCTTTGGGAGCGAGAATCCTGAAAACCCAGAAAAGTGACAAGTGGCAGGGGTCTACGTCAAAGGTAGGAAGTGGTTGAGTAGACAGGTCATGCATCCTTGTCAAATAGGCAGATTCAATCCTTCTTGACTATTTCGGGGTTCAGAGGTTAGAGAGGGTAGAGCCTTGCATCTGGATTTGTGAAATCACGAAGTCAAAATTCCCGATGAGGTGTGAAGCCCGTTAAAAAGTCAACCTTTGCCGAGTGCATAGGAGTTCAGCATTTTGGGTTTTGAAGGTTGAAGAGACAAGGAGCCTGGACATCAGGGATCATGAAACCTGAAACTCTGAAATCGAGAAAATCATGACCACGTTGTTTGGTCAGGAGATTTGAGTTGATGCCTAGTGTTTGATCATGTGGCTCAATTCATAAGGGCCTATGGAAAAGCACCATTGCAAGTGTGCAGGATTCCCTAGGGAGGAATCGAAGAGTCAATAGAGACTCAAAGGGAAAACATAGAACAATCCTGTAGCGGACCTCAACCCGATGGTTGGGAGTCTTGCGTCAGTTGTGGTATCAAAGCTTGACTCTGTCTGTATACTTCAGGCAAAGGAAGTGAGAGGGAGAACAAGAATACTCTGGTACACATTAGTTGTGATATCATGAGCGCAGAGAGAATTATTTTCTTTGTATAGTAGAGAAGGAAATTCTCAACCATGTCGCCGAGAAGGAGAAAGAGGCCAATGCCCGATCTAGCAATGGAAAGGGAGATGCACGAACTACATTCTAGGTTTGATGCCATGGATACAGCACAAAGGTGCACAATCGGTGCTGGAGATGTCAACGAGGCTGAAAGTGAAGATGAGGCCGGACATGAAGGGACCGTTGCAGCAGAAGATGCAGTAGATGAAATCCTATTCAGGGCTTTTGCAAGGATAGGTGCCCTAGAAAAAAATGGGCATTCTAGTATATGAAGGAAACCTGGATTTTGAAGAGCTTCTAGATTGGATTAGAGCTCTGGATAAGTCTTTTGACTATGAAGATGTAGAGGAAGACAAGAAGGTCAAACATGCTGTCACAAGACTTAAAGGACTTGCAACCTTGTGGTGGGATGAACTACAAGCTGACAGACGCTGCAAGGGAAAGGAGAAAATCAATAGCTGGGATAGAATGGTTGCGAAGATGAAAGAAAAATTCATTCCCAAGGACTATCAAATCACTATGTTTCGAAGCATGCAGAACTTGAGACAGAAGATGATGTCAGTGAAAGAGTACACTGAGGAATTCTACAAGATAAACATCAAAGAAGGTCATCGGGAAATCGATGATGAAAAGGTCGCTAGATACATGAATGGTCTATGATATGACATTCAGGACGAGATGAGCATGATGATCCTTTGCAGTGGTGGATTCTTATCAGATGGCTCTGAAATACAAAGAAACGTTGAGCTAGAAGCAAGGTCAAAAAGGCCGAGGTAGAAGCCAAGCCAGAGGTAAGATAGTTGTCCAAGATAGGACTCAGAAATTCAAAGAGGAGGGGAAGAAACCTCAAACTCAACCTAAGAGAGGGGGAAGCTCACAGGGAAGACAGTATGCCGATAACGATACTTTTCCTCGTACCAGGGGAAGAGGAAGTGGCAGAGGTGGAGTAGTAAAATGATTCACATGTGTAAAGAATGGGCATAAATATTTTGAATGTCCAGACAGAAAGAAGGAAAGTGGTGAAACTCACATTGTCGAAGCAAAAAAGCGGAATGTTGAGGCATAAGATGTTGAGGGCGGAAGATCACCGATGATGAAAAACTTTCTCTTAATGCCAGAGAAGGATGATGAGAACCCAAACCGAAGGAATAAGTTGTTTCAGACTACTTGCAAGACCAAAGATAGGGTATGCAAAGTCATCATGGAAAGTGGTAGCACGAACAATATCGTTTCTACAGAGATGGTAGAAAAGCTGGAGCTGAAGATTATTGAACATCAAAGCCCATACAGATTTTGATGGCTACAAAAAGGACATCAGGTAAATGTCACTAAACAATGTTTAGTTGAATTTAGAATAGAAGGATATAAACATGAAAAATTATGTGATGTCATTCCCATGGATTTTTGTCATCTATTGCTAGGTAGACCATGGCAATATGATAGGAATGTGACTCATGATGGGATAATGAACACATACACCTTGGAGAAGAATGGGAGAACTCACATGTTGTTGATGATTAAGGACAAGGAAGTGAAACCAGAGGTAAGAAACACTGTAATTCTCATGAGTGGGAAGGAACTTCTTACAGAGGTTAAGAAGAAGGAAGATACACAATTCATTGTGTTCAAGAAGCCTAGAATTGTTTTTACCAATACAAGGCTGGATGATTTACCAGAGGAGAACCAGGAGTTGTTGGAGGAGTTTGATGATATAGTAGTGGACGAACTTCCTTGTTCGTTGCCACTGATCATAAGTATAAGTCATCACATTTGTAGCTAAAAATCCACAAATGGAAAGAATATTGGACAAGAGAGTCAGCAGGAAGACCAGGAGAAAAGAATATTTTGAGTACTTGGTTAAGTGGAAGGGACATCCAGTTGAAGATGCCAGCTGGGAAGATGAAACAGAAATTCAGAAGCATCGACAGACCGTGAAAGAGCTCATGAATAGGAGTTCATGAAAATTTTCAAGAGAGGGAGTATGATGCAGGAGCATTGTAAGAAACAAGTGAGCATAGAGGTGGAAGACAACTGGGACAAGTGCCATCACATTTCATGTTGAAATGTTTTGAAGTTGAATGCGCAAATTTTAATGTAATAGTTAAGTAGAGGCATACTCGCATTTATGCTGGAGCGTTGCAAACAGATCATGAGCAATTGCTCTCATCTGTAGTAGATAGAGGAATTTAAGTCTATTTATGAAAGTAGGTAGAATTAAATTATAGATTAGACGGTTTAGAGAGTAGGAGGGTAGTAGGATATAGACACCCTCACCTTGTATCATTGTAATGGGATCAATTTTATTATTGAGCATAAGAGAGTAGAAGAAGAGAGATGTGTAAAGAAGAACCCATGTACAGAAGTTTGAATTAATACAAAGAGCTTTGATTCAGACTCATGGTGCTATGGTGCTTTCTGTGTATATATGCTAAATGTTATGCTCATGGTTGTTTTATTCTTTCTATTGTACATTTGTTGTTATGTTATGTATGTATGATTTCATGATTTATGTTTGAAGTCTAAGAGAGTGAGAGAATGAGCTTCAATTGTTTCTCAACCTGAGTGTGAGTTTATCCAAGGAGTGCAGTGAAGCATCCGCATGGAGTGCATTGACAGAAATTCAAAGTTCATCTCTGAAAGCTCAAGAGGGATACCATTGTTCTCATTCCAGCAGAAGTGCGGGTGAATCACAAAAGCCGTGCGAGGTGTGCGCAGGCTGGTTGAAAGTTTAGAACTCATCAACTGCAATTTAGAGTTGAAGGACTGTTGTTGCAAAGGGAGTGCATAGAGTCAAAGGAATCAAATACGTAGAGGTATTTGAAGGGTTGCCACAAGGAGTGCATGGAGAAGTCTTTTTGAAGACTGGAGTTTGTAAAGAAATCTCAAGAGGGTTAGTGCCTTCAAAAAATACTTCAAAGGGAGGTGAAGTGAAGTTGCTTTGCGGGAATTTAAGGTTCAATGGAAGAAGTGTGACTATCTTCACAGGAGTTATCAAGGAACAATGAGTGGTTGGAATTCTCTGAGAGGAATTCACGAAATCACGTTGTCCCTAGGATCCAGGGAAGTTGCAGGGTGGCTAGAGGCAGGCAAGCTTACTACTATAGGATCCAGAATCAACGTGGACCATTTATCATGTTTTGCACAAGTTGTTGGATCATTTCAGTATTTCGGGGATCCTAATGACAAGGAGTTGAGAACAGTGACATGAAAGTCCCGAAGTCGCAAGTTGCGTTAATATTTGGGTTGGAATTTTAGGATTTTGGCACTTCGGGTGTAGGGAAACAGAGAGGACAACGCTTTGGGACCGAGAATCCTGAAAACTCAAAAAAGTGACAAGTGGCAAGAGTCTATGTCAAAAGTAGGAAGTGGTTGAGTAGACAGGTGGGGCATACTTGTCAAATAGGCTAAGTCAATCCTTGTTGACTATTTCAGAGTTCAGAGGTTAGAGAGGGTAGAGCCTTGCATATGGATTCGCGAAATCGCGAAGTCCGAATTCTTGATGAGGTGTGAAGCCCGTTGAAAAGTCAACCTTTTCCGAGTGTATAGAGGTTCAAAATTTTGGGTTTAGGAGGTTAAAGAGACAGGGAGCTTGAACATCAGGGATCGTGAAATCATGAAACTCAAAAATCCGAAATCCAGAAAATCGCGACCACGTTGTTTGGTTGGGAGATTTGAGTTGATGCCTAGTGTTTGATCATGTGGCTCAATTCATAAGGACCTGTAGAAAAACACCATTGCAGGTGTGCAGGATTCCCCAGGGAGGAAACGAAGAGTCAATAGAGACTCAAAGGGAGTCTTGTGTGAGTTGTGCTATCAGAGCTTAACTATGTTTGCATATTTCAGGCAGAGGAAGCGAGAGGGAGAAGAAGATTACTTTGGTACACATTAGTTGTGATATCAAGAGCGCAGAGAGAATTCTTTGCTTTGTATAATAGAGAAGGACATTCTCAACCATGTTGTCGAGAAGGAGAGAGAGGTCAATGCCCGATCCAGCAGTGGTAAGGGAGATGCGCGAACTACGTTCTAGGCTTGATGCCATCGAGACAGCACATAGGCACATAGTCAGTTCTGGAGATGTGAGAGAGGCTGAAAATGAAGATGGGGCTAGACATGAAGGGACCATTGTAGTAGAAGATGCAATAGATCAATGCTTATTCAGGGCTATTGCAAGGATAGGTGCCCGAGAAAAAATGGACATTCCAGTATATGAAGGAAACTTGGATGTTGAAGAGCTTCTAGCTTGGATTGCTCTGGATAAGTCTTTTGACTATGAAGATGTCGAGGAAGACAAGAAGGTCAAACATGCTATCACAAGACTTAAAGGACTTGCAGCCTTGTGGTGGGATGAACTACAAGCTGGCAGACGCTGCAAGGGCAAGGAGAAAATCAATAGCTGGGATAGAATGGTTGCGAAGATGAAAGAAAAATTCATTCCCAAGGACGATCAAATCACTATGTTTCGAAGGATGCAGAACTTGAGACAGAAGTTGATGTCAGTGAAAGAGTACACTAAGGAATTCTACAAGATAAACATCAGAGCAGGTCATCGGGAAAGGGATGATGAAAAGGTCGCTAGATACATGAATGGTCTACGATATGACATTCAGGATGAGAGGAGCATGATTATCCTTCGTACAGTGGAGGACTCTTATCAGATGGCTCTGAAAGCCAAAGAAACGTTGAGCCAGAAGCAGGGTCAAAAAGGCCGAGACAGAAGCCAAGCCAGAGGCAAGACAGTTGTCCAATATAGGACTCAGAAATCCAAAGAGGAGGGGAAGAAACCTCAAACTCAACTTGAGAGAGGGGGAATCTCACAGGGAAGACAGTATGCTGATAATGATACTTTTCCTCATACCAGGGGAAGAGGAAGAGGCAGAGGTGGAGTAGTAAAATGATTCACTTGTGGAAAGAATGGGCATAAATATTTTGAATGTCTAGACAAAGAATGAAAGTGGTAAAACTCACATTACCGAAGCACAAAGGCGGAATGTTGAGGTAGAAGATGCTTAGGGCGGAAGATCACTTATAATGAGGAAATTTCTCTTAACGCTAGAGAAGGATGCGGAGAACCTAGGCCAAAGAAACAAGTTGTTTCAGACTACTTGCAAGACCAAAGATAGGGTATGCAAAGTCATCGTGGATAGTGGTAGCACGGACAATATCGTTTCTACAGAGATAGTAGAAAAGATGGAGCTGGAGACTATTGAACATCAAAGCACATACAGAGTTTCATGGCTACAAAAAGGACATCAGGTAAATGTCACTAAACAATGTTTAGTTGAATTTAAAATAGGAGGATATAAACATGAAATATTATGTGATGTCATTCCCATGGATTTTTTTCATCTATTGTTGGGTAGACCATGGAAATATGACAGGAATGTGACTCATGATGGGAGAATGAACACATACATGTTGGAGAAGAATGGGATAACTCACATGTTGTTGCCAATTAAGGACAAGGAAGTGAAACCAGAGGTAAGAAACACTGTACTTCTCATGAGTGGGAAGGAACTTCTTACAGAGGTTAAGAAGAAGGAAGATACACAATTTTTAGCAGTACAAGGCTGGATGATTTACCGGAGGAGAACTAGGAGTTGTTGGAGGAGTTTGTTGATATAGTAGTGGATGAACTGCCTTGTTCATTGCCACTGATCAGAAGTATAAGTCATGACATTAATCTTATACCTGGAGCTAGTTTACCAAGAAAAGCAGTGTACAGATTGACGCCGCAGGAGAATGAGGAAGTTAAGTGACAAGTCCAGGATTTAATGGACAAAGGATTGGTTAGAGAAATATTGAGCCCATGTGTTGTTCCAACAGTGCTCAACTCAGAGAAAGATGGAGGCTGGAGAATGTGTACAGACTCAAGAGAAATTAACAAGATTACCATCAGGTATAGGTTTTTGTTACCAAGGATGGATAACTTAATGGATTGCTTGAGTGGAGAAAGATTCTTTTCAAAGATTGATTTGAAAAGTGGATATCACCAGATTCGTATGAGAGAAAGTGACGAGTGGAAGACAACATTCAAGACGAATGAAGGGCTATATGAATGGCTTGTTATGCCATTTGGTTTAAAAAATGTGCTTAGTACTTTCATGAGGCTGATGAATGAAGTCCTGAAGGATTTCATTAGAAAATTTGTCATTGTGTATCTTGATGACATACTGATTTACAACAAGAAAGAAGCTAAACATCTGAAGCATTTGGCTACAGTGATGAAAATATTACAGCAGGAGAAGTTATTGATAAATATGAAGAAGTCATCATTTATGACAACATAACTCATATATTTGGGTTTTGTTATCTCTGCAAATGAGCTGAAAATGGATCCAGATAAGGTGAATGAAATTAAGAATTGGCCATTGCTAAAGAGTATATTTGAAGTTCGGAGCTTTCATGGATTGGCTAGCTTCTACAGGAAATTCATCTGGAATTTCAGTGGAATTAGTGCATTAATGATGGACACGGTGCAGAAAAGACATAAAACTTTTCATTGGACAGAAGAAGAAGAGAAAAGTTTCAATCTATTGAAGAAGAAGATCATGGAACAACCAGTTTTGGTGTTTCCAGATTTTAGCAAGACATTTCAGGTCAAGTGTGAGGCAAGCGGATTTTCAATTTGAGTGGTCTTGAGCCAAGACGACATACCAGTCGCATATTTCAGTGAGAAACTGAATGAGATGAAGATCAAGAACTCCACGTATGATAAGGAATTTTATGCGGTCATACAAGCATTGAAAAAGTGGAGACACTATTTGGTTCCTAAGGAGTTTGTGTTGTACAGCGATAACCATGCTTTACAATTCGTGACTCAACAGGATACGTTGAACCAGAAGCATGTGAAATGGGTTGAATACATGCAAAATTTTACTTTTGTAATTAAGCATATTTCTGGAACTGCTAAAAAAGTTGTTGATTCTTTGAGAAGGAAATGTTTGCTTATGTAGGAGTTCAGAGTCAAGACATTGGGTTTTGATAACCTCAAGGACATATACAGAGATGATCCAAATTTCAAGGAAGCGTATGAGGCTTCAGAGAATCCAATTCTCAGGAACAAAATTCAATGGACTGAATATATGATCCATGATGGATTGTTATTTAGAGGCAATCAATTATGTATTCCAAAATGCTCCATGAGGGAGAATCTGCTGAAAGAAAAGCACAATGGAGGATTGGCTAGACATTTTGGTCATGACAAAACGTTCTAAAAGTTGAGTGGTGCATATTTTTGGCCAGGGATGAGGAAAGATGTTAAGATATTCATTGACAGATGCAGGATTTTTCAGCACACAAAAGGGAGAAGGTAGAACATAGGATTATATCAACCATTACCCATACCTGAGAGGCTGTGGGATGCAATGAGCATGGATTTCATATTGTGGTTGCCAAGAACGCAAAGAGGATTTGACTTAATATTTGTGGTGGTAGACATATTTTTGAAAATGACACATTTTATACCATGTCAGAAAACCAGTGACGCAACTCACATTACGAATATGTTTTTCAAAGAAGTCGTCAGACTTCACAGATTGCCAAGGAGTATCATGTCAGATCGGGATACCATGTTCGTGGGACACTTCTGGAGAACTTTATGGAAGAAGATGGGGACAAAATTGTCGTTTAGCTCAGCTTATCATCCTCAGATGGATGGGTAGACAGAAGTTGTAAACATAATCTTGGGAGATTTGCTAAGGATTCTAGTGACTGAGCACCACAGTCAATGGAATCACATTTTGTCACAGGCAGAATTTTCTTATAATGACTCGTTCAATAGAAGAACATGGTAGAGTCCATTCCAAAATTTTTATGGAATGCAACCAAGGGGAATTTCTGAATTGAGAGATTCAGAGCAAGTTGAGTTCAAAAGTGCTAGTGTAGAGGATTTTGAAGAAGTGATGAAGGAACTTCGTAACAGAGTTAACGAGCGATTGCAGAATTTGAATCAAGAATACAAGCGCAAAGTAGATCAACATAGGTGAGAACCTCAATTTGAAGTTGGTGATCTGATTCTTGCACACTTGAGGAAGGAAAGGTTCACAAGAGGAACATATAACAAGATGAAAATGAAGAAGATTGGACCATGCAAGGTCATAAAGAAGTTTGGGATGAATGCATATGAGATTGAATTACCTGATGGGATCAAAATTTCTCCGATATTCAACATCTCAAATTTGTACCCTTACAGGGCCGAAGAAGTAGGAGCAGATAGTGAACAGATAGAGGTTCAGTGGGCTAAACAAATGCCTATTGCTAAAAATCCACAAATGGAAATAATACTGGACAAGAGAGTTAGTAGGAAGACCAGGAGAAAATAATATTTTGAGTACTTGGTTAAGTGGAAGGGACATCTATTTGAAGATGCCAGCTGGGAAGATGAAGAAGAAATTCAGAAGCATGGATGGACCGTGCAAGAGCTCATGAACAGGAGTTCATGAAAATTTTCAAGCGAGGGAGTATGATGCAGAAGCATCTCAAGAAACAAGCGAGCGCGGAGGTGGATGACAGCTGGGACAAGCGCTAGTGCATTTCATGTTGAAATGTTTTGAAGTTGAATGTGCAAATGTTAATGTAATAGTTAAGTAGAGGCGTACTCACATTTATGCTGGAGCGTTGTAAACAGATCATGAGCAATTGCTCTCATCTGTAGTAGATAGAGGCATTTAAGTCTATTTATGAAAGTAGGTAGAATTAAATGATAGATTAGACGGTTTAGAGAGTAGGAGGGAAACAGGATATAGACAGCCTCACCTTGTATCATTGTAACGGGATCAATTGTATTATTGAGCATAAGAGAGAAGAAGCAGAGAGATGTGTAAAGAAGAACCCATGTACAGAAGTTTGAATTAATACAAAGAGCTTTGATTCAGACTCATGGTGTTATGGTTATTTCTGTGTATATATGATAAATGTTATTCTCATGGTTGTTTTACTCTTTCTATTGTACATTTGTTTTTATTCTATGTATGTAAGATTTCATGATTTATGTTTGAATTCTGAGAGAGTGAGAGGATGAGTTTCAATTGTTTCTCAACCTGAGTGTGAGTTCCTGCAAGGAGTGCATGGACATAAATTCAAAGTTCATCTCCGAAAGCTTAGGAGGGATATCGTTGTTCCCATTCCAACAGAAGTGTGGGTGAAGCACAGAAGCCATGCAAGGTGTGCGAAGCCTAGTTGAAAGTTTAGAACTTATCAACTGGGATTGAGAGTTGAAGGACTGTTGTTGCAAAGAGATTGCACAGAGTCAAAGGAATCAAATACGCAGAGGTATTTGAAGGGTTTCCACAAGGAGTGCGTGCAGAAGTCTTTTTGAAGACTCGAGTTTGTAAATAAATCTTAGGAGGGTTAGTGCCTTCGAAAAATACTTCAAAGGGAGGTGAAGTGAATTTTCTTTGAGGGAAGTTAAGGTTCAATGGAAGAACTGTGGCTATCTTCATAGGAGTTATCAAGGAACAACAAGTGGTTTGAATTCTCTAAGAGGAATTCACGGAATCACGCGGACAGTAGGATCCAGGGAAGTTGCAGGGTGGCTAGAGGCAAGTGAGCTTACCACTCTAGGATCGAGAATCAACGTGGACCGTTGATCATGTTTTGCACAAGTCATTGGATCATTTTGGTATTTTGGGGATCCTAATGACAAGGATTTTAGCACAGTGACACAAAAGTCCCAAAGTCGCAAGTTGCGATAAGAGTTGGGTTAGAATTTCGAGATTTTGGCACTTCAGGTGTTGGGAATCAGAGAGGATAGTGCTTTGGGAGAGAGAATCCCAAAAGCCCAGAAAAGTGATAAGTGGAAGGAGTCTATGTCAAGGGTAGGAAGTGGTTGATTAGACAGGTGGTGCGTCCTTTTCAAATAGGCGAATTCAATCCTTGTTGACTATTTCGGGGTTCGTAGGTTAGAGAGGGTAGAACCTTGCATATGGATTTGCAAAATCGTGAAGTCCAAATTCTCGATGAGGTGTGAAGACCATTGAAAAGTCAACCTTTTCCGAGTGCATAGGATTTCAACATTTCAAGTTTTGGAGGTTGAAGAGATAGGGAGCCTAGACATCAGGGATCACAAAATCGTGAAACCTGAAACTCCAAAATCGGGAAAAGCATGACCATGTTGTTTGGTCAGGAGATTTGAGTTGATGCCTAGTGTTTTATCATGTGGGTCAATTCATAAGGACCTATGGAAAAACACCATTGCAGGTGTGCAGGATTCCCTGGGGAGGAATCAAAGAGTCAATAGAGACTCAAAGTGAAGACATAGAACGATCCTGTAGTGGACCTCGACCCGAGGGTTGGGAGTCTTGTTTCAAAAATGAAGTCTGTTCACATTTTGAGAAATACAATATTTTCATATTGTAGGGATAAATAAGAGATTTCTGATAGGATATCATGGGCTCCATTTTGAGTCTATATGAGCCCCATACAGAGGATGCAAAATTAGCATCACTCGAATGGAAAAAGCCAATAACTGTGAGTTCCTGGTACAATTTTGTTAAAATTTATGTTTTAAAAGGAAAATCAAACCTATAAATTATGTAAGGAAGTGCTATACCTTTCCAACAGTATATCCCGTGCTTGGTGTCGACCCCCGGTTGGTAAGAATGATCCTTCGCAAGTTCATGGCCACTTTTGGAAACCATATCGGTTGCAGTGGTTCAGGGGTAAAACGTGTTGTTAACGACTTTTAAATAAGAGATTCAGTGATGTCACTATGTAATGGACTCATATACCTTTCCAAGGACTCCTCATTTTTCTCATTCCGACCTTGGATGGCCGAATTAGAGCTATCACAAGTTTTTCAATTATTTCAGGAAAAGGAGGGAAACTAACTCAGGTAGCAGGGTTTCATGACAGATAAAACAACTATTAATGGCCCCAAAACACAAATATATGGTAACCTCATCGAATTAATCATCAATACATTTTCAATGATACTTCATTTGCCTTGATTGGATATTGTATGGTGACATGGATCTTTTTGCAAGATTGCATGTCATGTGGGCCCACCAACAAGTTGGGGGTTTTAAGTGGAAATTGTTTCGCGCCAAAATTGATGGGTGAGGTGGAAATATTTCTGATTGGTGATCACATATTCTCTATAGTCTAGGCGAGACCTTTCCAACGACGTGTTCTATGTCCAATTCTGACTCTGTCTCATCTAGCAACTTTTTTGGGCTAAGGAAGCATGGTCAAAAGTCAAGGTCAAACTTTGACTTGGAACAATTTTCGAGAAATATTAAAAAATAGTGGAAAAATAATAAAAAAAAGTTGAAAAAATTCAGATAATCATTTGAAGGACACGCAACCTGCCTCATGAAATATTCGAGAAATTTTATTTTTTTGAAAAAAACAAAAAATACAAAATCCTCCCTCTCCCCTCTCTCAAGTCATTTTGGCATTTTGGACAAGGGGAGAGAGACCTATGTAACAGGTATTCAATGGAATATGAAGGGTTCTTGACATCAAGTGTAGGTATTCATAGGGAAGCCATCCATAACCATGCACCAAACTTTAGACACGGAGCCAGGTAACCCCCCATCATGCCCAATTCAAAAAAGAAAGAAAAAAATTGTTGGTTATGGTAGATTTTTGCATGGAAAAATGTTATTTCTACCTTCAGAATGGTTTTCTTAGAGTCAATTCAGATTAGAAATAGAGATTTGGTTTATGTTTTTTTGTTGGTGTGCAATTTTATTAATTTCCTATGCAAAAAATTCAAAGGGGAGGGGATTCAAACATCTCTTGGGCACTAGGCCCAAGTCTCCAGGCCCCTTTAGAGAATTAAATTTATGAGTTTGGCTGAGTATGCAAGCCTGTGCATGGCCATTTGCAGGGCCTGGGATTTGAACCCCATACCCCTCCCATTTATATGCTCAAAAATTCCCAGAAATTGCCCAGAAATCAAAAAGGAGGGGAGGGGGTTTGAACCTAAGACCTCTCGTCCCTTTTGCATAGTTAAAAAACCCAAAAAAAATTGAAAAATCAAAAAATTATTTTGGTGGTGGTCAACCATCCGTCCACCACCATGGCAGCACCACCCACCAAAATGCCTCCTGCACCTCTTCGCATGGCCAAAACGCCCACACCAATCCTTCTCCTTTGCGTGTGCATTCCAAAAACATTGCATGAGTCTACTACCTCCTCTCCACTCCTCCAGCCAGTGCCACCTTCTTTCCATCTCTCCTCCTTGGTCTACCCTTCTCCCTCCCCGACGCAAACACATTCTCCTTCACTACATGCAGACCTTGACCCATGCCATCTCCTCCTCTCCACTCCACCGACATGCAATACCCTTTCCCTCCATCTCCTGATCCTCCTCTCTCCCCCAAACCCCTCACCACCTCCCCCCATTCTTCCTCCACCACTTGCTACACCCTCCATCCTCCCCCACGCGCACACCCAACTCCCCTCTCCTTACCCCAGAACCCTCTCTTATCCTATGTTTGACCTCCCATTCCTCACCCCCATTCCTCCTCATCCTCAATTCCTCCACTACACAACAAGCCCTTTGTCCCTCTCCATACCCCACATCCCCTCACTCCTCTCTCGCGCACCAACACCACCTTCTCTCTCCTCCAACCACCATGGCTCCATTTGAGTTCTGTGATGGTTTTGTGGGAGACAAGGAGCATAGGGTGCAGGGGTTTTAAAAATTGTATTTAATTTAATTTAAATTTAAATTTTATTATATTGTTTGTTTTATATATTTTTTAATTTATTTTTATTATTTTATATATATTTATTATATATTAATATATGTTATATATATTTAATAAAATTATTATTTAAATTTTATAATAAAACTAAATATATACATAGTAAAATTTAATTCCACCCCCGCGTAAGAGTTACTAGAATTTTTAATAGCATAAATTCATCATACGGAGGTGGATTTTCGCCCATAAATAGTAGAAACGATCAGCATGAAGTCAAGAATGCATCCATGGAATTCACCTCCAAAATTTCATCCCATAATTTCAGTGGCATGTCCTAGAGCGACAGGTACTCATTATTGGCCCTAAAAGCACACGCTAGAAGGAGGCCTAATTGGGGGCCTCAAGGGCCAAATTGGGTCGGATGAGGAAAACCTACTTCAACTACAGGTATGAAAACTTGCAGAAGCCTGCCAATTCTGGTGTCCATCCCATAATTTTTCCCAAATATCAAAATTTTCCCTGATCAGTCTCTCGACCGACTCCTTTCCGCGTACATTTCTGGGGCCATATCCTACTCATCTGGAGTCATATTTGCGTCAAACTAAAGGTAACAAAAATGTAGGTAATATAGATACGGTATGGGCATAATAAAAATCAGATTTTATGATGTTTGGTATAGGGGGAAATCATCTGAAGGTTTAGGCCTAGGGGGTCCCTTCAGTAAAACAAGCCCAAATCGAGGACATGCTCCGGTCAACTCACAGGGAAACTTATAGGAGGAAAAGAGGGTGTATAATCAGGTCTAAAAAGTGCATGAACAACGGTAATTTCCTTACATACAATGAACAAATCCCAAAATCCCCTTTCCCTCCTAAGTAGCTCTGTAATTTCCCCACACCTTCGGGATTCATCCTGGTGAATGTGACACCCATGGATGGTCGGGAACTATCCTAAATCACATCATCTACAACTGAAAAACATGGAAGAAATCAACGAGTCTTTGGGATGGAACAAATCCCAAGGAAGATGATGATGCGGCATATTAATTTTGTCACTTTATGAAAAATTACTTTTTTTTAATAGTTTGGTCTCGCATAATTTTCTTTTTGGTATGTATAAATTTTGTATGTGGCCTCAACATTTTGTTATGTATCTATATTAATACAGCCTGAGTGGGCCTAATGGTTAAGAGCATGTGTTTCCTCTTAAGAGGTCACAGGTTGAAATCCAGAGGGGGGTAGGGTATGTATACCTTCGTAGACTTTACCAGTCAAAATCGTTGGGTGGAGGGGGTTCCCTTGTCCCACAAACAAGGGGGTCTCATACACCAATTTAGTGTGTTGGATTGGTCGTGACCTTAAAAATAGATTATTATTATTATTATTGTAATTAAGAGGTCAAATCAGATTTGATTTGATCCCTTTTGGATAAGATTCCCTTTTAGGATAAGATTACTTTTTGGTAAAAAGAAAAAAGCACTTTAGGGTTGGTCTTTCCAAAAGTGACAAGTGTCTTGTGACCTAGCCCTAATCCCTCACCTCTCCTTTATAAATAATAGGGATGGATTTGTAAAAGGAAGAGGATGAATATAGTATCAAAGCTCTGCTGAAATTTTCCGAAGACTCTTTGTGTGTGTGATACTTGTTGAATTTTAGTTGTTGGACATGTCACTTGTTGGTTAAGAGTTGAGGGGTAAAATTAAATACTTGTTATGTTAGTTATCTCCAGGAGGGATTGGTTAGTTAGGTGTTTTTTATTGCTTCCTTGGGTTTAACTTACTTGATTTCATTTTCTAACATCTTTGTTTAACTTGTTTGATGTGGTTTAGTGCAGATTTTATGAAGTATTCAACTTTTTTCAGCCTTAGCTAATGAATGGAATACCTAGGGCCCCATAGAATAGCCCTTAAATAAGCTTCTTAGTTGGTTGCTCATATTTTTCTTCTTCCATATCTTGTTCATGTAGATGTATGTTATGTTTTCGTGTTGTTAACCTTGTTGTCCCAAACAAGAAAATTGACCATTTTGGTCAATTTATCCCCACAAGAAAACCATCTTAGTTGGTTGTTATATATCTTTTATGTATAAATTTGTGTTTCATTTATTTCACTTTTTTCATATAGAAACACTAAAATTTCATTGTTTGCCTGCAAGGATATAATCCGGTCATCTATTCTGCTTCTCCTAATAGGTTGGGGACCACCTAAAGACCTATTTGGGGCAAAGGGGACAACATGACATTGAAGAAAAAAATCAAATTTGATCTATAAATCCACCCAATCACTCTCATATTCACCCTATATTCACTAGAACTCTTTCTAAAACTTTTGACACATATACCCATGTTGATATGTTTTGCTTGTGTAAATAGTTTGAGTAGTTTACTTGTAAATTTCTCTTTATAAAAATCTGATTTGTACTTTCGTAAATTACCATCACTATTTTGAATTCAGATAAGTAAACTTTCGATCCCCATACAAGGAATCAGTTGGGGATTTCATGCACATGGAGGCCTTGTCACTCGCAAAGAGCCTCAAACCATTCCTTTGGATTGAATGGTATAATTGTTTACTTGTAAATTAGTTTATTTTGTCATCTTTCATTGCATATTTCCTCATACACTAATCTATAGGTGGCTACCCCTAAAGGTACCATGCAAAAATCAAAAAGTTAAAACACTCAAAAAACCGCAAAACACTTGAAAACAAAGCAAGGGTTAGCCCCATACACTTAAAACAAAACCTATACTCCTTAACTATATATGTACACATATTATCTAGTCATGGCATATATGTCACATACTTATTTACTTGTTTTTTGTATAAAGTTTTAGATATATTTCAATTCATTGATGATGAGGCACACTTGTGAAAGCAAGACGTGAACTCGCCACGTGGATGGTCTGGTTCTTTATTTCAAGCAATTTCAATTTCATATAGTACTAAGTTTCAAAACCAAGGAGTCTTCATCAAGAACCCCTCAGAAGTTGTATAATTAGTATAAATAGAGTGGTATTTCTTTAGTACAACACGATCAAGGAGTTTGATAGCTCATCTTGGTTGGAATACTACTCTGCTTGGGTAAGATCAATTAAAAATACCTTTAGGGGGGTCCTGGGCCTTTTCCTTTTCATAGGTATCCTTCTTCCATCCAAAAAACTTTAAGAGCTCGAAAGTGCTAGTGATGAGAAGTGGTTAATCATTGTTTCTCTGAACTGCATGGGGCACTCTTCAACCTAACCATCGTGATCCACTAAGAATTCTCTTCGTATACTAGTTGGAACAGTTCTATGATGTGTTTGTCTGATCGAGATAACCTTTAAAATAGTGTGGTGGCCAATTCATGTGTTAATAACTAAAAATTCACCAATAAAATACATTTAAAGTCAAACCTTTTATCAGTCCACCCTTCATCCAAGAACTGAAATTGCAGTTGTAAATAATCTCCCAAACATAGCTATAACAACTTGTAGAGAGGTTTTCCATCTTGAATTACAACTCCCTTTTGATTCGGTAATTTTCTGAGATCACCTCCTGGGTCACCCCGGGGGTTACCAAGCCATTATGGGCTTGTCTCCCTTCATTAAAATATTTGAAAATATTGTTGTTCACAATTTACATCCATCTAAAAAGAATTGGTTGTATATTTTAAGCTCACATTTCACCCTTATTTTTCACTTTTTCACTTGAGACATCCACTTGTATATTGTCGAGGACCCAAGTTTACCCCGTGAACCCATTCTAGGAGATTTTCCAAGGCTTTCAGGGAGTGAACATCTCATTGTTCACTTTTTTTAGTTTGTTGTCCTAAAAATCAATGAGCTTATTTTCATCCCATTTTCCATAATTTTCACCCCCAGGCCATTTTGGCCATCCAGGAAGGTGAGGGAGGAAAACACCCAGGGTGGGTGGTCCTAAGAAGGAATTCTTGTAAGTATTTCACCTCTCCTTTTTCCACTTCACTACCACCTCAGGAGAAGAACTATATGAGGTGTAGGTAGTCTTCACCTCGTGGCCAGCTATCAAAACTGTTGTAACCGACTTGACAACCCGATAGGTTGGATCTATCCCAATGGACAAATTTCTCTTATAACATGCCCCTTTTCTAGTGACCATACTGGGGACTTGCAATTCTCTTTTGTTTTTCTTGTATCACAAACTTGTACTAAGCATTGCACCCAAATTATTTGGGGTCCTTTTCCCCCTTGTTGACAGAATTTTGTGGCAAGGTATTTCGGTAATCCTTTGGATTTTCTTTGATACTTGTTATAGTTTAGTTCCCTTGCAATTTCGTTGCATCTAGGAGTCATAAATACCATCAAGTTTTCCTTTCCTCTTACCTTGTCCGTGTCTGATTTTACTAGTTCAAACTCACGTGAGAAGTTATAAATATATCATACTTTACCTTTCATTTTGAGACGAACGAAAACAAGATTTGCTTTTAAGTTGGGTTATTTTATCATTGTGTTGGAAAGAGTAGGATTGTTGGTGTGATACATCTTGTGTACTTAAATTACTTGATTGATCCCCTAGCAAGCTAACAAGGAGGAAACATCCTAATATTAGGGAAACAATGTCCCCCAAGAATACAAGAAGTCAAAGTTCATGAAAGAAAACAAGTAGTGAGACACATACACCTGGGAAACCAGATAAACTCATTACACCTACCGTGTGAGCTAAGTCAATCTCTTCCTCTTCACATTTTCAAAGACCCCAAATAAAGAAATCTTTAGTCAATCCAATAATAGTTACTAATCCTTAGGTTGTTCCTCTCGTCGTTCCAACAATTGTTGTTGTTCCTCCCATAGTTGTTGTGATGGAAATGCCCTGACAACCCGATAATCCTTTGAGGTTTCCCCGACCTCTTCATGACATGCCTGCATATACCCCCAACAGGCTTCCAAAGTTCAGTGGAACTGGTACATTGAATGTCAAGGAACATATACAAAACTTCTATGATGCATTAGCACTTATCGACATAACTATAACAGATTTCATCATTATACTTTTTGTAAGAACCTTTGAGGGTTAAGCAATGATATGGTGCCACTTGCTTCCCAATGATAGTATCCCATATTGGGACACTATGGTCTAAGAATTCAAGAATCATTTCCAAGGGGCAGTTGATGTAGCTTATTTACTTAGGAATTTCACAACCATCTCCATCCATGACGGGGAGAAAATTTGAAACTTTAATCAACTCTTTACCTAAACCTTGAATAGGATTCCAACTGCTTCCCAACCATATGGGAAATTTTTTTTCCATTACTACATGACCCCTATGAATCCGAATGTAAATTATATATTGAGAAATAAATCAATACATGCTTTAGATGCGGCCAAGGCTAGCTCCCTGTAAATTGAGAGAAACATGGAGGAATCCTGTATGATTCCCTCACCTTTAGCGCAACCCCATTTTAACAGGAGGCCTAGGAATGAGGTACCTTGAAATGAGGGTCCTCCGTGTGAACCCCCACCTACCCAAAATTCCAGGATTGAAGAAAGGAAAAGTTATGAAACACTCAAGTTGTTAGTAAACATGAACAACCAAATACTTTCCCTTAATCGAAATGTGAATGACCTGCATATTACTACTCCTATGAGGCCATGGACTCATTTTCCTCCTACTCCTCCTCCTATGAAACATGCTTATGAAGTGTATTTGTGACATTTTTTCCAAGACTTCCATGATCCTGAGTATTGCTACTCGTATACATGTCACCTAGAATTGTCTAAAACCGGTAAATCCCCTCTACCTCCAGTGAAAAAAAATCTTCCCTCCACTTCCCAAAACGACCAAGTTAACATGGAAGATTATGTTCCCTGTGATGATGATCCTCTTCCCTTTGGAATATTTTCTGTAGAAACTAGAATTCAGGCCCCTAAAACCACTCTGCAAGGGATGGAAGGTACCAAAATCGATCCTAAGGACAATGAAAGAGAAAAACTTCCCACGAATGGTAGATTACCTTCCCCTCCAAGGAACGGGGTTCCATGGACTCCAAACAAGGTAAATTTTCCTAATAATCCACCTCCTTGCTTCCCAATACCAGGACCTTACAACATTGTTGAAGACATAGCGAAGGTCCCCACCCACTTGACATTATTATATGCTCTTAGAACACCTACTTATTTTGAAAAAATTTCACGTGTTCTAAAAGAACCTCCTACTCACGAATAAAACAAAGAGTTCGTTTTTCCAAATAGTCCTCTTCTCAACCTAAGGAATCACATGATGTTATTTATCTAGACCCTAGGGTTCCTCCTTTCTATATCTCAGTTATGATTTCTGATTTTGTGCTGCATAATTGTGTCGCTGACACAGGCATGAGGCACAATGTCATGCTCCTTTGAGTCATGAGGTGATTGAGTCTTGAATGCATGGACCCATGTAAATATTTGTTATCTTTGGATTCAAGGACTGTAGAAACCATTAGTTACATCAAGGACTTAACCATTACTTTCAACCAAGCTCTGGATGTGAGCATGCTCATAAACGTGAACGTAGCAGACATAGTTAAAGAATATGGCATGATTTTATGGAGGGAGTGGTCCAATAAAGTAAAAAATGGTTGTTACTTCATGGAAGGAACCCACTTCACCTTTCCTCATAAAGGTGTTGAAGTTATCATTAGGAGAGAACCAAAATACTGAGAGCATGTTGTACTTGCTTCATATAATACAAAACTTGTGTCTTTTCAAGACACAGGGATGGGTACGTATATTGTGTTATATGAGGAAGATGCACATGTCCCTCCTTCTGAGTTGGAAAGAATGGTGTGGAGCATGGATTTTGAAGGTGCTAAATCCAATCATGGATCTGGGGCTAGGGTGCTTTTGTGTGAACCCAAGGGGAAGGACATATCCTTCTATTTTCAATTAGAATTACCTAACACTAATTATATGGATGAATATGAAGTGTTAGGTCAAGGCCTCCAAAACGCCTTAGACTTAGGAATTCTCCATTTGTTGGTAAGCGGGGTTTCTGAAGTGGTTGTGAATCAAATCAAAGATAAATATGAAGTTCATAACCCTTGCCTCAAACACTACCCTTAAAAGGATAAGGAACTTATTGATAAGTTCTTATCTTTCAATATTCAAGCCATACCTAGGACTACAAACCACATAGTTGATACTTTGGGCTTGGTTGGTTCATGCTTCACTTCATATTTCATAAGGTATATTGAAGATATAAAATTCCAAATTTTACATAGACCTACATTACCTGATAACATTGACTCTTGGCAAGCTTTTTATACCGACAAACAAATATGTAAGTTCCTTCCAAACAAGGAGGAATTCAAAGATTTACATATCATCCATGAGTTGGAAGAGGAAAACTGGGACATAATCTAATTGAAAGTAAATAAAATTCCCCCTGGTTTGTTCGTACTGGAATCCATGTTTGATTACAATGATGCCACTACCTCTACACCTAGTACTGATAGTGAATTTGTTAGGAAGGTGTAAGAATCCATCCCTATAAACTTGGGAATTGAGAAACATGCAAAACTAGTCTATATAAGGTCACAGTGTTCTCCTTCTGAGACTATTCAATTCATTGAACTCTTGAAAGATTTCAAGGATGTTTTTTCTTGGTCCTATGAGAATCTCAACGTTTTCAATATGTAGGAGATATTCCATGCCATACCCATAATCCCTGATTCAAAATCTTACAGACGGAGAGAAAGAAATAACAAACCTTCTTTGGAACAAAATATTAAAGATGAATTAGAGAATATGGAAGCATATGAGGTCACATACCATGTTTGTTACTCACAATGGGTATCTAATTTGGTTCCTGTTAGGAATAAAACTGGTGATATTTGTTTGTGTGTTGAATTTCAACATTTGAATAGGGTGTCCCTAAAATACAAATACCCTCTCCCACCAATGGAAAAGATCCTCCAACAATTCTCCAAGGCTTAGATGATGTCTCCTTTAGATGGTTTCTTAGGTTACAATCATATAGCCCTCAATCCTTCTGATAGTCACAAAACCACCTTCACTACTTGTTGGGGAACATATGCATATAAAAATATGCCTTTTGGCTTGATTAATGTCGAGAACACCTTTCAACTTGCCATGGCCATTTTTTTCAAAGGCTTATTGGGTAAGATTATTGTTTTATAATTCAATGACCTCACATTCTTTTCCAAAGAACAAAGTAGTCATTTTGATCACCTCAGGAAGGTTCTTCTTAGATGTTGTAAGTTTGGAATATATTTAAATCCTAAGAAGACCATTTTTGGTGTTATGAAGGGAAAACGTTTTCGTCACACCATCTCTTGAGAAGGTGTCAAAGTTGATCCCAAGAGAGTGGTATAAATAAAAAAGATTCCCTTACCTACTAATAAAAAAAAATCAATCTTTCTTTGGAAAGATAAACTTCCTGAGACACTTTCTTCCTATTTTTTCTCAAGTGCTCAAACCTCTAAATCAACTTATGAAGAAGGACATTCAGTTCAATGGGACCCCCCTACCCATCAAGATTTTGAGTCCATTAAGAAATCCATTGCTTATGCCCCTCTGTTAATCAGTCTTAATCCCTCTAAATACTTTGTCATGTACACTAATTCATCAAAGGAGACAAGTTCTGCAATCTTATTTCAAAAGGATCATGAGGAAAATTTTAGGCCAATCGCCTTCATGAGATAGAATTTGAAGACACACCAAGTGAACTATCCTACACTAGAGAAACACATATATTCTTTGTATAAATCCTTGGAGAAATTCCAACATTACATCCAAGGCCACAAAGTTCAGGTTTTTGTGCCTACATCTCTCTTAGTCACTTCCTTGAATCAAACTGAATTGCATAGTAAATGGTCCAAATGGATAATGCGCATGCAAGATTATGGCTTGGACATTAAACTGGTGAAACCATAAGGGGGACATGGTCGGATTAATTCCTAACCCAATCCCACCCCTCAGTCATAGTTGAACCACCTCAAGTAGATGACATGATTTCTTTCAAAGAACTAGTTAACAAAATTGATTTATCCTCAGAACCATGGTCTGGACCTATCATGTGTTTTCTAATCAATGGTGTTTTCCCACCAGAAATGGATACTAAATCCAAACAAACAATTCATTTACAAGTTGTCCGGTATGTTTTACAAGACCAAATCCTTTACCGAAGAAACCTTGATTTTGTTTTGTCATGATGCTTGACTCCTGAACAAGCCCAAATGGCACTTGAGCAATGTCATTCGAGGGTTTGTGGAGGTCAATTTTCATCCAAAAACACTGCAGCAAAAGTTTTACATGCAGGTTACTTTTGTCCTTCACTCCACCAAGATGCCCATTTACTGGTTCAAAAATGAGAAGCTTTCCAATGCTTCACTTGGAAGAAAAGGTTAGCTTCCTTACCTCTTAGTCCTATTGAAGTCCAAGTCCCTTTCCCAAGATGGGCCATGAACTTTATTGGGCTAATTTCACATCCTTACACCCTGGTCACATATTCATCTTAACAGTTATAGACTACTTTACAAAGTGGGCAGAAGCAATTGCTCTTAGGAACCCTACGAGTCAACAGGTGGTAGAATTTGTTGAATGTAACATTTTATCTCATTTTGGAACCCCTGCTGAGAAACTAACTGATAACGGATCATCTTTAATGTCTAATGTCATGCTTCACCTTGGTGTCACATATGGCATCCAACTTTTCTAATCTTCCACCTACTACCTCCAAGGTAATGGATTGGCCCAATCAACAAATAAAAATATGTTTCATATCCTTAAGAGAACGTTCAAAGATAAAAAGTGTGATTGGCACACAAAGTTAAATGTTTCTTTATGGGATGATCATATAACCCTTAAGACAACAATGAGCCAAAGTTCTTACACTCTGGTGTATGGATCCCCTATTGTCCTTCCTTTTCACTTACAAATTCCAACCTTGAGTTTGGCTATTGCTGAGGAAGAAGATGATTTCCAACATTTATAGTATTTTTTAGAAACATTCATCGAACTAGAAGTGGTAAGAAAAGACGCTTTCCAACACCTCCAAAAGAACAAAGACATTGTTAAATGCTCCTTCGATAAAAGAGACACAATGTTAAATTACAAAGTATGAGATGATGTCCTAATGTGGGACAAATAACATGAGGTCCTATCCAAACATAACAAGTTTGATTCTTTATGGTTGGGTCCTTACACGATCTACAAGGTTTTAGGGGAAAATTCTTTGAGATTAAAAACCTTGGATGGAAAACCACTTCAATTCCGTGTGAATGGTCGTCACCTAAAGTTATTTTACTCCTGAGAGACCTCGTCATCTTGTACATAAGTCACCACTTATTCATTTTTTGTTTTTATGTATCCATTGTTGTTGATTTTCCTTCTTTTATGTATTTGATGTTGCCATTTTTATGCTTGTATATATCTCCTTGGTTTCAATTTTGAGCCTTTTTCCTGCTTGGTTTCAATTTTGAGTCTTTTTTCTTGTTTGATTTCGATTTTTTAGTATAAGCACATTTTTTTAATTTTTCCCTTGGTTTTGGTCTTTTTCATTTTAATGTCGTAGGGTGTCTTCTTTTTGGTTTGTCTATTGTTCAATGGGAAGGGTATTGTACTTTTTATTATATGGCTATTTGAAAATAATGCACCCTTAGGAACCCTTTTATCATTCTTGGACTATGGGAAACCATGACTTAATATCATCTTAAATAGGAGTAAACCTGATTGTTATTTAATCAAAGTCAGTGAGGAAATTCTAAGGGGGTAGCATATCATTCTCTGGTGAAGCTGAAAACCATGATGGCATGATGGCTTACATAACTATGTGATTGAAACTGCACTTTACCCGACCACTTACAAATCTGATTTTTCCAAGAAACAATCATTTTTCCTACAAAAATTCCATCACTTGTGATCACTGTGATATTTCAACACCTACTGCTAAAAGTTTTTCATATTTATTTAGTCCCTTGATTGACTGGTTTTCTTAATATTTTTTCTCCAGTGAGTCACTCATTTCAAAAGATCCTTGTTTGCTTGTTTCTGTGTCGAAAATAGAATGTATGCATGAGACTTTGTGTTGATCAATTGTTCACCTTAAGCCTCGATTCTCACAGTTAAGACATAATCCGGGTGAGGGAATCTTGTCACTTGGGACACATTGCTCAACAAAATCCAGGTCAATATTCCCATTCTTCTATCTTATGTCAATCTCAATCTAAATTTTGTCATATATATTTACAACCACTTTTATTCTTTGGTCATCATTATTGTGAAAAATATTCCTTATACTACATTTGAATTCCCCTCCCCCTCACCAACCTCGATCACATAGAAAGTATAAATTTCCACCGAGTATTCCCTCCTGTCACGAGGGTGATCCCATCGTTCTACATGATTTAGAAGAAATTTCCCCTCCGACGCCAAGAATTTTGACCCAAAAATCTACTTTGGGCTCAACATGGTGTTTAACACCTTCATTCCTCCACAAACTCTGGAATGTGCTATGGTTCTTGTCAAAGATAGTGCTGGGGATGATAGATACTATGGCCTTTGCCATTGAAAGAGTATCATTTGGATTCCTTCAAAGGGTTTTTATCTAAGTATGTAAATACTTTTCAAGCACTAGAGAGTATCAGGTAACAAGGTCAAGTCAGTTGGAAACAGTCCATGTCAGTGCAGGGTTGTTGTATTTAGTTGGGTCAGTGCTTTCGGGATCAGTTGAGAGATAGTGAGGTCAAGTGGATATAAAAGTCATATTTTTCTATACTCTACTATAACCTTATGGGCATAATTTTAACAACCATTATCATCACTATGTCCATCAAGATCTTAAATGGTATGCAAATGAGCTCATCCCGACCTTGCTCAACTTGTCAAGGGACCATGTTATTTTCCCACTAGGTGAGGCCTTCTCGGTTTAATTTTTGAGTTTTGAAACCCTTCCACATCATAATTCCTCATGTCAATATTTTTTATTTCATATTTCATGGGATAAGCACGTAGTTTGCAAAAAAATTATCATTGGCCCCTTTCGCTTGTCACTAGGAGGGTCCCGTGGGGATGGGATTCTTTTGAAAAGAATAAAATGAAGTATGGTCACATTTTTGGAAATTAAATGCTTCCATATTGTAATTATTAGTACTATATTTCCAATGGGCTATCATGGGCTCGATTCCGAGTCCGTATGATCCCCCTACGGAGGACGCAAAGTCAGCATCACCCGAATGTCAAAAACCAATAGTTGTGACTTCCTTGTACGATTATGTTAAGATTTTTGTTTTAAAATGAAAATAAAACCTAGACATAGTGTACATAAGTTTTTTACCTTTCCAAATTTATATATCGTTCTTGGTTTTGACCCCCGGTTGGTAAGAACGAGCCTTCTTAAGTTCATGACGACTTTTGGACACTAGATTGGTTGTAGTGGTTGGAGGGTAACAAATTGCTATTAAAGAGTTTTAAATGAGAGCTTCGGAAATCCCACACTGTAATGGACTCATATACATTTTGAACTACTCCTCATTTTCCTTATTCCAACCTCAAATGGCCCAGTTAGAGCTGTCACACGTTTCTCAATTATTTTGGGCAAAGGAGGGTTATGAGCTCACGTAGGAGGGTTTCGTAACAGATAAAATGGCCATTATTGACATCAACACACAAATATATGTCCACCTCATTGAATGGACACCTAATTTTCCTCAATTGGATATCGTATGGCGATATGGCGCCTTTCGCAAGATTGTGTGTCATGTGAGCCCACCAGCAAGTCAAGGGTTTTAAGTGGCAACTATTCTGGGCCAAAATTGAGGGGTGAGGTGGCATTTTTCAGATTGGTGACCGCATATTCTTGAAGGGCTTGTTGAGACATTTCTAACGACTTTGTCTCATCTGGAAACTTTTTTGGGATAAGGCACGATGGTCAAAAGTCAAAGCCAAAGTAAAATTCAAACTTTGACATGGCACAATTTTCGAGAAATATTAAAAAATAGTGGAAAAATAATATAAAAAAAAATCAGAAAATTCAGGAAATCATCGCAAGGAAACACAACCTCCCTCATGCAATATTGGGGAATTTTTATTTTTTTGAAAAAATAAAAAATACAAAACCCTCCCTCTCTCCTCTCTAGAGTCATTTTGGCATTTTGGCCACGGGGAGAGGGAGCTATAAAACATGTATTCAATGGAAGACAAAGGCTTCTTGACAAAAAGTGTAGGTATTTATAGGGAAGGTAGACATAACCATGAACCAAACTTCATACACAGAGACAAGTAACCCCCCATCATGCCCAATTCAAAAAAGAAAGAAAAAACTTGTTGGTTATGGTAGATTTTTTAATGGAAAAATGTTATTGAAGCCTTCAGAATGGTTGTTTTAGTGCCAATTCAGATTAGAAATAGAGTGTTGGTTTATGTTTGGTTGTTGGTGTGCAATTTCATTAATTTATTATGAAAAAAATTCAAAGGGGAGGGGATTTGAACACCTCTTGGGCACCAAGCCCAAGTCTCCATGCCCCTTCAGAGAATTAAATTTATGAGTTTGGTTGAGTATGTAGGCCTGTGGATGGCCATTTGTAGGGCTTGGGATTTGAACCCGAGACCCCTCCCTTTCCTCTTCTTATAAATGCCCAGAAAATTTCCCATAAGTAAAAAAGGAGGGGAGGGGGTTTGAACCCAAGACCTCCCGTCCCTTTTGCATAGTTAAAAAACCCAAAAACAATTGAAAAATCAAAAAAATATTTTGGTGGTGGTCGGCCACCCGTCCACCACCAAGATTCCACCACCCATAAAAAATCCTCCTCCACCTCTATGCATGGCCATAACCCCCACACCATTCCTCCTCCTTCATGCACAGTACAAAAACCTCACACCAATCTACACCCTCCTCTCCACTCCTCCACCCAACACCACCTCCTTTCCCTCCCTCCTCCTCAACCTCCCCTTCTCCCTCTCTCATGCATCCACCTTCTCCTTCAATGCGTGCAGGCCACGACCCCTGCCATCTCCTCCTCTCCAGTCCACCTCT